>JAOTQR010080169.1:0-10060 GCA_025774065.1 Solanum ossicruentum
CTTTTGTATTTTAATTCCAATTAAGGACTTTCGACTTCAAATTAAATTTTATCCGCCAAATTCACTTGATTCCATACTCCCGCACCTCAAATTGATTAAATTATAGATATACCTCAATCCCAACAATTGATTCCAATTAATAATTGACCTTAAGTAATTACGGGGTTTAACAAAAAAGTATATGTATATTACTTGAAATGACATAAAAATGTACTATAAATAACAATAATTACCAATTTAAAATTTTAAATTGGTTCTTAAAATTTTATCAATACCACTTAAATTGGGGAAAAGAGAGTAAACATACATTATTTAAATTTATGTAAAATGTACTCCAAATTTCAAGAAATAACAATTTAAAGAATTTAAAAATCAATAAACTTTGGACTGACTCTCCAAATTTTATAAGTGCAACATAAATTTGAACAAAATATATAACATAAATTATTTAAAATCAACGTAAATTATTTAAAATTAACATAAAATGTAGTATAGTCACAATAATTAACAACTTAAAAATTTAAAAGATATATAAAATATCTATTAGTATCATATAAATTAAGACACAAAATAACATAGCTAGCAAGGGCTCTTATAACCAGTTTTTAAATAATCGATAGAACTGAATTAAAAATATTTTTTTCTTTATGATAAAGGGAATCCACATCTGCTGTTATTTGGGTACGAACAGGTAAACCTCCGTTCCTATGCAATAGCTCATAAACCATACAGGAGAAGTAACTCGCATTAGGCAAGTTCGGTACAATGAGCTCGAACCTGTAGACAAATTCCTTAATTTTGCTTGTAAGAGTTTTTGAACTTGAGACCTCCAACATGAAAGTCTCAAATCCAAATTGCTAGACTACCTCGAGGGGTAACTGAACTAAATTGTATTAGACCAAATACATTTTTAAATTTTTAATTAAATTAATAATTTAATAGAAATTTATAAACGTATTGAATAATTAGGTGGATTTATTATAATGTCAAAATTAAACAAAAGTACAGGTGTAAAATATACTTATATTTTAAGTTCAAAACTAATAAATATTGAAATTTAAGCTTTAGATCAAAGATAATAAAAGTGACAACACAATTAACATTTAAAGTCCTAACATTGGAACTTTTTATACTACTCCAATTAAACCAAGTCAGCTCTAACACCTCAACTATTGAATAGTAACTGGTAAGCTACAACGTGTTCCAATGATATTGAATAATAAGTTAAGGATTATTTTATATTTTTCAGTTCTTTTGATATAAATTTCTCTTATTGAATACTAAATAAATTAGATTCAATTGTTGAGTTTCATCTTGATTAATGTTTTCTAGCTCGTATGATTTAAATTCTATTGTTTTAAAATTTTTGCTTAGTATTTGTACTGTCATAATATAATGTGAAGAATCTTTATTTTTATTTTCTTTCATGTTTTCTTGATTCATTATTATTTAAACAATAAAATGTTAATTTTTTTTTTGTCAAATTCATACACAAATATACATGATAGCATGTTCTAACTTGTATAGTATATATTTTTAAATAATGATGAAAAAATTAATACAACTGCATCGATATCAAAATAGAACTGAGATGATGGGACGATTTCAAAAGTCTAATTTTGACAATAAAACAAAATAACTAAAAACGGTAGGATACCGAATTGTAGCATTAACCCCCTAATTTGTACTAGTAAATCTTTGTTGACTTTCTACAATACTGGCACTAGGGCATCCTGTGTCGTGTTTAGATTTTGCCCAATATTTTTAATTTTGATTTGATGATTACTCCCTTTATTTTAAAAAGATTGGTCTAATTTGACTTGACACGAATTTTAAAAAAATAAAAAAATTTAATCTTGCGATTCTAAATTAATGTTTATTAAATATATCAAAATGTCCTTTAATCTGTGGCCTTAAATATGCCACGTCAAAAGCTAAAATTAAAGTATTTTTTTAAAAAATAGATTATTCTTTTTGAAACAAACTAAAAAAATCATGTCATTCTTTTTGAAACGGATAAAATATTTTATTAGTTCTTTTAATGATTTTCTTGTATAATACATAATAATTTTTTCACTCATGCATTTCATGAATTATGAAATTTGTATTACAAATTGTTGTAACTTTGAATTTAATTGAATTTTGTAAATCATCTAGTTATTTAAGATCACTAGTGATTTTTTTTCTCTATCAATATGATACTTTTAACTATGATTGCATTGTTAGAGGTCTTTAGCATTGGTGACCATTCATGTTCCTCTCTTCACTCTAGTCCTGTCCTATCTTCTCTATTTCTTCTCAATTCTTCTATTCGAAACCCTAAGTAGTGATCATCTACCACCTACGATAATCTTTCTTGTCAAAAATCATCCACAGTGATCATAACTAGAGAAATTTAACTCACCCAATTGATCAAAAAATTTTTTTTGACGATATTATCATCTTGACCAACAGAGATTTTGGTGCACAATAAACAATAATTCTAGTAGTGAGCAATTTTTGACCACTTTGTGAAGTCATAAACGAATCAATTCATTGATTCTATTCATCAAATTTACAAATATTTGGATCTCGTTAGATCCAGGTTCTATCTTGCAATTAACCACTTTTGTCAATCTTTTTAGTTTCTTACCCACTTTTGCCTATTGTTTTAGTTTCTTGTGCAAATTCTTGTTTATTGCTGACCTTGTTTTTAGTAAATTGTCTGTTTTTATCTATATTTTCAATTTCTTATTCAATATTTATCATGACTCAAGCCCAGGGCCTAAATGTAACACATCGAATAAAAAATTCGAGGGTAATCCAAACAAGCCTCTTAGTATATCTATGACACATCCTTGGCTGCGGAAGTATAAACAAGCATCAAACAAATAATTTCTAAGGGAAATGAGGCTTTGAACTCATGCTATAGGGATAAATAAGGGAAAAGGATTTGCATGAACCACATAGTAAGCAATAACTAAGGGGAGGCTAAGTATGACTAAAGTTATGGGAAAGTAGGGACTTAGGACTTTCATCACCTTCCATCAACATTAACATTATCAAATAGCATCATATAAGGAGTAAAGACTAAAAGATAAGTCTCCACAAAAGCTCAAAATCTCCTCATAGATACATATATAAGTATCCAACAACACCTCTAGGACATGAGTAGGACGGGGACCAAGACAAATCCTGGGCTCATCCTCAAACTTGAAAGTAAAATGAAATAACTTAATATAAGCAAGATAGAAATCGGATATCGTCCCTGAACTTGAGGATTCACCATAAGCAAAATCTTCTATGATCCAAATGCTAGCCACATGGAGGATGTCGAGGAGTGGCGGTCCCTACATGGTAAAATCATGTAGGCAAAAAGTATGCATTAGTACTTTGAATGTACTAGTATGTGGGCATGCAATTCACAAAACACGAATCATAAAACTAGTGAATAACATGATCATTTAGAAATATCACTTTAACCATGAGAACATTAAGTAATGCATGTAGGGACTAAGGAATGTGTAAGTAATCTTTCTCATGAAAAAGAACCTTTGATCTTAGCACATAATAGGGACATAGGTTATCAAGCATAAGTAAAATAGCCACATCTTTTGGGAAAGTATTTCTTTTACATCAAGGAAGAACCATCTAGTGTAATGAAACTCTAGTAAACATAACGAAGGGAACCATATATACTTGGAAAGAAAGTCATATACATTTATGAGAAATACCATTCCCAATAGCAAGGAACCATGACACATGTGATGAAACCTATTCAAACTTTAGAGACAATAAGTTGTACAAACTTTGGAACACCCTTGGACATGACATGAAGGAACCATCATAATCATCATAAAAGGACACCTTGGAACCATAATGAGAACATGACCATATGTGAGAGAAACATTTAATTGGCATAAACAATGTGAGCTAAATCATGAAGTTTCGATGTCTCCCCTACACAAGAAAAAGAGAAAGTCACTTGCCAAGGCGACCTCCTAAGATGCCTAAGTGGATCCACTAAAGCCAGCTATTCTACTAACGGGTGGTCTAGTAGCCAACTTCTACTAGTAGTGACCCCTATTTCCTACTATGACACGTAGTTATGAGACAATGAGATTCTACTAACGGTCTCATGTCCTAGCTAATTGGGAGTATCTGCACATATCCTAGGTCCACTCGGTGCTAAGTGTGACTCTCACAGGATGATCATAGACATGAATCATTGAATCATCTAATCTGGAGAGATATTCTACTAACCCATCCCATAAACATTTAGAAATAATGGAGAGACATTCTATTAACCCATCCCATAAGCCTTTTGAACATGGATCATCTTCATAAGGATAGCTCCTAAACTTAGTCTATGCCTACACTATCGGCCCATCATCATCTCATTATCTTTACTAGATGGAGGACTCATACCTCAATCATTCTTTCATTCTTGACTTCAAATAAACTAGTCCCATTAGACATATAAACATGAGTACAATTATGACATACACAAACTTGTCTACCATTATATCATAAAGAGGGCTTTGCAACAATACATTCATAAGATTTCATCAAATTTCACAACATACTTGATATACTTCACCCTTCATCATATTCATGAACTAACAAAAATATGGTAATACCCTTTCATCATACATAAAAAACTTCATCATTAGGTCCTCATCATTAGAAAACTCAATGTGATAATTGGGTGAGCTCATGCATATATCTTTAAATCATGTAACCCAAGAGGACTATGCGTCAATTTAATGAAAATCATCAATTTAAATCATTCTTAAAACAACTCACCACAATTATACATATCATCTTAAACATTAGATATAGAATCATGCAATTCATCTCATAAAACCATCATTTTCATCATAACATCATAGTATCATAACTTCCATAACTTTAAATCTCATAAAATAGATCATAGGAGATAGGGGCGGGCGTTCAGTTCTTCGGTTCGGTATTGTTAAAGTTCGATTCGATTTTTCGATGTTTGATTTTTTAAAAATGAGCACCATACTCTGCACCAAACTAGATCGGTTCGGTTCAATTTTTTCAATTTCGGTTCAATTTATTCCGGTGTTTTTAAAATGATTTTTCAGTGCTAAGTAAAAATAAAATAAAAATGATTTCATCCGTATTAAAAGCATGTAATAAATCACTCCAATATTTAATATTATACATACTTTATAGATAATTGTATATTCATAACATCACCATCTACAACAAAATTAAAAAAAAATTAACTTACTGAATACAAAGGTTAAATGAGAACATTATTAAGTGCAGATGACTTACTAACTGATGGGAGTTGTCAATGATTCTTTAAAACCATGCAACTGCTAAACACAACAATCAAGAATACAACAAAAGCACGCCATCCAAATGATTTTCTTTCATAATGACTAAAGCTCTTTCCAGTGGTTGAAATTGGGTTGGGCATGGGTTAGCATTTAAAAATAAAAATTTAAAAGTATTAAATTATTAATATTATAAAACTTTGATTTTTCGGTGCACCGTGGTTTGGAGATCTTTATACAGTGAACCGAACCATAAGAATCGAAGTTTTCGTAAAAATGAACTGAAATAGAATCAAAAAACCAAAAAACCGACACTGAAAAATTAAATTAGTCCGGTTCGATTTTTTGGTTTTTCAATTTTTTTTGCGCACCCCTAATAGGAGAATTATTAAAATCAATTTATACAATTTCATGCAATAGATGAAAAATCTTAACATAATCCACGCTTAATATAAGAATTGGGAAGTACCCATAAGAAATCCACATTTAATTTTGAAGGAATTTGTAAAAATAGGTTTTGGGGCTCCATGGGTAGATGAAGAAACCCACATAACTTTGATCCTTAGAATTTGAAAATGAGGACTTGAAGAACTTTGAGAATACTTTATGGAAGCTTTGTCTTCAATGGAGATGACTTGATCTTCAAGGAATTTTGAAAGAATTTGATGGCGTATTTTAAAGAGAGCTTTAAGAGGATTTGGGGGGTGTTTAGAGAGATATTTATGGCTTAAAAAGAGAAATTTTGTAGGTTTGTATATATAAAGGTGTTGGGATAGGTTCCAACTAAGTTTCGTAACTTAAATAGAACCTGAAATATTTTGAATGTGGGTGAACAGGGCACTCGCGAACCTTACTGGTTTTATAAAAAATTATTTTCTAACATGGGCGAACCTAAAAATCGAAGTTGACCCTTTTTCTACACAATTTTGCCTCTTAAAAATATACAAAGTGAGATTTATGAAATAACACATGGATTTTAAGATATTCAAGAAATACATCTTAGGGTTTTCCGAGTCATTGTTGGGAGGTGTTACAATCTTTTAGTGTTTTCTTTGTTATTACATCTATTTTCTAGTTGCTTGCTTATTTTTGTAAATATTTTTTATTTCCTGATCGAGTTTTCTAGCTTTTAGTGTTCCCCGCTATATTACAGTTTATTTTTAGCTTTTTATTTTTTTGTTAGTATTAGTTTTCATCTTACTATGTAATTTATCAACTTTCTTTATTAATTATTGTCATTATTTTCAATATTATAATTTTTAGTTGATTTTTCCTTTCTCTTGTTTTAATATACTGGGTGTATACATATTTTAGTGCAAGTTTCTTCTGTTCATTCATTATACTATTTCTTATCTTCTTCTACTTTTATTGTAGTTAATTGATCCTAGATCTTCGCTTGATTCAATAGTTTTAGTAGATTCTTGTCTAATTTACATCTCTCCAGTGACTTTGGTGAATAATAGTAGACTAGGCTTATATGTTAGAGGCCTAGCACAAAGAAAAATAGTCGTAAGTAGATTAAAAGTTCTTCTAAAATAAGAGTAGAGTCTTGTAACATAGAGTCGCTAATAGAGAAGTTCATAGAACTAGTGAGGATTCTACAGAAGAGGAATACTAAAATAGCTTGTGTCGAGGAAATTATATGGGTATGTACCAATGCACGAAATATGAATGGATTTAAGTTGTGATACTTAGGATGTTACACACTGTAAAATTATCAAAATACCCTAGATGAGAGAATGCTAGCATAACGCATCTTCTCAAAACTTTTTGGTAAATACGAGGTCAAAAATGTGATCAACATAAAAAAATATGTGAAAAATGATCATGGTTGAATTTTAGACCAATTAAATCGAAAGATAATTCTTTGGAGCAAAAATTCAATTCCAGAGGAGTGCGCGACTGGTCCGTGTTGCAGACTAGTGATGGATTTGCAGTTAATAGTGATTTTAATATTTTCTACAAGATTAGAAAATAGATCAAAAAAATTTTGTCGAAAAATGTACATGGAGGGAACAAGTCCGCGATGCAAACTTGGCTCACCGTAGCACAAAAATCTTAGTTTTTTCAAGGGGCATTCCGACTTTTTTTCATCCCTCCTAAACTTAATCCATGACCAATATAGGTTATTTTTGGCTTAAAAAGGGTTCCTAAACCCATTCTAAGGTTTTTTATGCTAAAATTAAGTAAAGACGTTGACGACGAAGAGGAGAAAAGGCTAGGGTTCAAGAGGATTGAGGCCAATAGCTTGAAAATTTAATTATCTACTTTCGTTCCAGGTATGTAAGACTAAATTAAAGCATGAAATTGTCTTCCGTGTGTCATTGATGGTTTTATAATGATTGTGAAAGTAATGAGCCTCCATGCATGCTTCTTGAATTTTTTATGATAAACCATATATATTCTACTTATTTTCATATGTTGATGATCATTATAAACTTGATTTTCTAAATAAATATTTTTTTACATGAGTTATTTCATAAACCCTATATGTTATTTCATAAGAGATTGCTTGAATGAATCTAGATATTGAGTCTAGAGCCGTGATAGTATGATTGAATATGATTGTGATTGAGCTTAATGATGATGTTGATAGAATCTTGATGGTACCGAGAGTCTTCATAATTACATTCATATGATTAGTCTAAACTGATAGTCCTCATAATAATTGTCTAAATCCCTTTCAAAAGATGTGATTGAGAACTGATGAGATGGTTGATAGGTCAAAAGGCTTGATTGTGATTGAACTGATAGGTTGATAGAGTCCTTCTGAGACTCATGATTGGTGTGATTGAGATTGATCATGTTATGAGCATTGAGTCTTGGGAGGACTATCAAGCACTGAATTGAGTAAGAATGAGTCTAACTCGAACTCAATAACTACATCACTAAATGTACGAGAGGATTGAAACCATTAAGTCAGATGTTTCCTCTTAATAGGTCCTTGAAACAATAAAGGACTTGATTTATTGGATCCATTATGGATCAATTCTTTTTTTACCCTGGCAAGTATTGACGGTTGTGGCAATATTAATGCAATTGTTGATGATCACTGGCTCATAAGTGATCGTTGTCGAATAAAAGAAACTCTCATATAGGTTCTATACTGAGAGTACTCTGATTAGATATTGGATTCAAATTAGATCGGATTTGTATTGATTAGTCATGGTCTACTCTTTATTCTTGCTTTAGATATATTAGATATGTTGATTGAGTATTTCAGCATTAATTATTTTTTTTACCTATATCTGTTTCATTCAGCCATTTTACATACTCATACATTCTATATACTGCTATCTATTTGGGTCTACATTGTCAATGATGCAAATATAGGTATTGGAGATTATCAATAGACATACCATTGAGGATCTGTTACGGTCAGCTAGTTTGGTGAGTCCTCTCCTGCTTTCGGAGGATACACATTTATACTTTCATCTAGCTTGAATTTAGTACTTTATTTCCTTTGATTGAGGTAGCCATGACCTGTCATGGTACAATCTAGTCAGTTTAGATAGAGGCTTTATAGACTAGAATCGGGATTGTTAATTTAGATATTGTTTTGGCTCATTTCTTTCGGTACTTGTCTTAGTTAGTTGATTTGATAGATTGGTTGGTCTTTGACTATTGATAAGGATAATTTCTTTCTATTGAGTTACTTTTGATTGTCATGTCCTCCATTGTTAGATTGTGATCAAATGAATGTGACGAGGTCAAGTGATTCTTTTGGGGACTAGCAATAGTCTCTAAGTGCCAGTCACGTCAAGAGTATCCTCCTAGTGCATGACATAAAAGGCTCAAGGATAAAAATAAAGTAGGTATTTTGATAGATAAGAAGCATAAGGAACACGTTGTTATGACCTGAAACTATCCCCTAGTTGTAACACAGTACTCAGAATCCCAAGGGTTCCTAATCTAACAACATAACATACATAAGAATACTGAAATAAGAACTAGCATAATTGTAATATCCAGAGCATTTGGAAAGTTGAAATACGATATAATAAGGTCAATACTTCAAAAATTGCCTTGGTGAAATTTCAGAACAAGTATTTCAAAAGATAAAATTTTGAAATTTTCCTTATCCCGAAGAGTTCACGATAAAATGGCATCTAAGACCTGTTCCAAGTTGGTTCAAATTTTTCCTTAGTCAAAATTTAGCCAAAACTAGAATTCAATAAAAAAGGACCAATGATGAAACATCTCTGCATCGTGGACTTGATTTACCATTGTGGTCCGATTTTAGCTTTTAAGTGGGGGTACTTTGGACTTTTCCCTACCTACTAATTAATGAACTTAGATAGTCTTTGGGACTAAATCCTATTTTATTAACTACCCTAATGCCTCTAAACTCTTCCATTCTCACTCAATTTTTGATTCGCAAAATTTTCTCTCTAAAAATCCTCCCAAAGGCTTTATTCCTTCGCAGGAAGACTCCATTAAAGCCCAAGTCATTTCCTTCAAGTTCCAAGGCAATTTTTTAATTTTTTTTCAAATTCTTTTCCAAGGTATATGAGTCTACATCTATAGGTCCCTTCCACCCTTGGAGCCCATTTAATTTCCAAATTTTTCATCCAAATTCAAGTATGAATTTTTATGGGCCTTCAAAACTTCTACTCGATTTGTTTAAATGTGATATGTATTGTTAGACCCCGTAAACAATTCAATTGGGATAAAAATGGCTCATGGAAAATTTCGCAAAAATTGTGTAAATTATACTTGAATTAATTATGGTCCATGAGAATAAGAGTAGGGTGTTTTGGAAGTCCAATTGG
>JAOTQR010080170.1:0-10060 GCA_025774065.1 Solanum ossicruentum
TAAGGTGGTTAGTTGGGAAATCAATAAAGAAATAAAAAGCATGAACAAAGTGAAGAAAAAGAAAATAAAAGTGCCTTGAGTTGAGAAAGAGTAGCAAAAATGAGTTTGAAATCGTGGTACAGCTGAAAAAGAGAAAAAAAGCACTTGAAAATAGTTCAAAATAGGAGAATAATAGTGGAATAATTAAATAGGATTGGATTATGAGAGCAAAAGGTGTTGGTAAACACATTTCATGGATAGATTTTAGTCACTACTTATCCAAAATACAATACAAAAGCACCCTGAACATAGCCTATAAGTCCTAAAGTGATCCAATTCCACTTTATCATCAAGCCAAAAGCTGAGTATAGAGGAAAGCCTAAGTTCACGCTTTCAAGTGGATTTCTTCAAATGCTTCAAAATCGTGGTTTGATTGTAAGTCTACCATATGAGGATCCTCATAGCCATCTGCATAATGTAGCTTTTGTTTGCAAGAGTGTAATGGGGATTCAAAATCTTTCAATAGATGCTATTGGATTGTGTGTGGTCCCATTATCTCTTATGGGTAATGCAATGGTTTGGCTATTTGAGCTCCCGCAAAGTTCAATCACCAGTTGGGCGGATTTACAGAAGGCCTTCTTGGAAATGTACTTTCCGAGGTCAAAGAAGTTCAAACTAAAAGATCAAATCAACAATTTTGAGCAATTACCTGGTGACTCAATTAGGAAAACGTGGGAGAGATTTGCAAAGTATTTGAGAAGCATCTTATACCACAAAATTGCTGATGATTTCTTAGTAAAGATCTTTTACTGTTCCCTTGATGAAAATAGTTAAGCTTATGCTGATACTATAATGGGGGGTATGTTCTTGGATCAAATTTTTACAAGGATCACCGAGAGAATGGAACTAGTGGTTAAACTAATCGTGTATGGGGGCAATAGGAAAGAGCTTCTATGAAGAGTTCAAATGCTGTTAATGTTGGTTTAGAGAAAACTAAGATAAATGAAGAGATGCAACAACTTGCTCAACTTCGCACAAGTATGGATGTGGTGATTAAGCAAATTTAAGAAAGAGTGCATGCAGTAGTCCATCGACCTCCTCGAGTGCCCATGTATGATGAACCTTATTATGATGAGGATGCTTGCTTTGTGAGTGATCAACTAGTGGATTTTTGAAACAATGCTGAAGGGTACAATTCGAACTATTGGCAAGGTTCCGGGAACCAAGGTCAAAACTACAATCGAGAAGGTTGTTATAGAGATAACTGAGGTGGTTATTATGAGAGGAATAGGGTACCTGAAGTAGATCGGGGTAGAAGAGATGGTTCTAGAAATGGTCCATATGTGCCTCCACATAATCGTGATGCCAGGGAAAGCAACTCTAGGATTGAAGATATGTTTGACCATTTGTTCAAGAAAGCGGAGACCTTAGATGAAACTCTATGGGGAATGAAATAAAATATCTCAAGTATAAATCAAAAGATCGAGTCTCATTCCGTGGCTATTAAGCAACATGAGAAACAATTCGGTCAAATGTCCACTAAATTATATCAGCCCCAGAAAGGTACATTGCCAAGCAATACGGTTCAAAATCTTAAGAATGAGGGGCGTTGATGGCAGTCATGACTAGATGTGGCAAGAGTAGCATCAATCCTATACCGGTTAAGGTACGAGATGTTTGTGAGAAGGGAGTTGCGGAGAAGGGTGTGGTTGAAGGAGAACATTATGTAATGGATGGGGTAGGTGAAGCAGTTGAAGAGTCGAAGAAGTATAAGACCATCCAAAGGCTTCCTCCGCTTTTCCCTCAAAGACTCAAGAAGAGGGTAGAGGAAGGTAAGTTCAAACATTTTCTCTTAATGCTTAAGCAATTATCCATCAACATCCCTTTGATTGAAGCTTTAGAGAAGAAGCCAGGTTTGTGAGTCAAGAGCTTTCTAAAGATCTCCAACATTGCAGTGCCATCATTATTGTCATTGGCTCAAAAGCATGAGGACCCAGGTACTTTCACTAATGGTGCACGATAGGAGATTTAGAGTTTGCAAGAGCACTTTGTCATTTGGGTGCTAGTATCAACTTGATACCTCTTGCAATTTTCAAGAAGCTTGGTTTGGATGCTCCAACTCCTACTAAGATGCGATTGCTAATGGCACATAGAACAATCAAGAAACTTGTGGGAATTCTTTATCATGTGTTGGTAAAAGTTGAAAAATTCGTATTTCCTGTAGATTTTGTTATTCTTGATTGTAAAGTTGATTTTGCAGTTCTTATTATTTTTGGGAGGCCTTTCTTAGCTACCAATCGCACTTTGGTTCACATGGAGAAGGGTTTGCTCACATTCGGATTTGGTAAAGATAAGGTAGTGTTCAATGTGTGTCAACAAGCAAGGAAGGATAGTGATGTGAGAGTGGTTTCAATTATCGAGACTATTGATGATGATGAGTCAGAGGCACCACTTGAGCTACGATTGGGTTTTGAAACTTTGGAGGCAGTATTGATGAACTTCAATAGTGGTGGTATCTCAGATTATGAAGAGACAGTAAATGGTCTAGGAGTATTTTTCGATCCTAGATGCCAAACTAAATTAGAGCTAGATTTGTAGAATCGGGAGACACTAACTACAAAGCCTTCCATGGAAGAACCACTGTTGTTCGAATTGAAGGCACTTCCATCACATTTGAAATATGCATTCTTGGGATTGAACAACACTTTGCCGGTCATAATAACTGTAGGCTTGAATGATGAGAAATCTAATGCCCTTGTAATAGTGCTTAAACAATTTTAAAAGCCATCTGATAGACTATTACAGACATTATTGGTATCCCTCCTACTGTATGTACACATAAAATCCAGTTAGTCAAAGAATACAAGCCGAGCATTGAGCATCAAAGGTGCCTAACTCCTCCTAAGCAAGAGGTTGTTAGTAAAGAGATCATTAAATGGTTGGATGCACGAGTAATTTACCCAATCGTCGATAACGAATGGGTGAGCACGGTACAGTGTGTTCTAAAGAAAGGAGGTATCAAAGTGGTGCCAAATGCTAACAATGAATTGATCCTTATGAGGAAGTAACAAGATGAAGAATGTGTATGGATTACAGAAAGCTCAATGCCTCGGCAGAGAAGAATCTTTTTCTTATGCCATTCATAGATCAAATGCTTGGTAGACTTGCTGAAAAATGATTGTACTATTTTCTCGATGGTATTCTGGCTACAATCAGATCATCATCGCTCCAGAGGATCAGGAGAAGACTACATTTACATGTCCCTATGGCACCTTCATGTTTAAGAGGATGCCATTTGGGTTGTGTAATGCCCCAGCAACATCTTAGAGATGCATGATGTACATCTTCTCAGACAATGTTGGAGAGTACTATTGAAGTTTTCATAAATGATTTCAGTATGGTTAGAAATTCAAATGAGGATTTATTGGCACACGTGTATGATGTTTTGCAAAGATGTGTAGAAAGTCATCTAGTGCTAAATTAGGAAAAGTATCATTTCATGGTTAAAGAGGGTAATATATTGGGTCATAGAATATCTGGAAAGGGAATTGAGGTCGATCGAGCTAAAGTTGAGGTGATTGAGAAGCTTCCACCACCCATCTCAGTAAAGGTGTGAGAAGTTTCTTAGGATATGCAGGGTTCTATCGAAGGTTCATAAAATACTTCTCCAAAATTTTACACCTATTATGTTAGTTATTGGAGAAAGATGCTAAGTTCATGTTTGATGATGCATGTATGCAAGCCTTTGAAGAGTTAAAGAAGAGGTTGTTCTCAGCACCAATTATTGTGGCTCCAAACTAGTCCAAGCCTTTTGAAATCAAGTGTCATGCAAGTGCGGTCACTCTAGGTGTGGTATTGGGACAGTGCAAGTAGAAAATATTACACCCCATATATTATGCTAGTAAAGCCCTGAATAAGGCCCAAAAGAATTACATTGTAATAGAGCAAGAGCTGCTTGCATTAGTGTTCGCACTCGAAAAGCTCCATTCATATTTGTTTGGAGAAAAGGTGGTAGTTCATACAGATCACTCAACACATAAATATTTGATGGCTAAAAAGGATGTAAAGACAAGGTTGATGAGATGGGTACTTTTCTTGCAAGAGTTCAACTTTGAGGTCATTGACAGAAAAGGGATAGAAAATCAGGTTGTAGATCACTTATCTAGATTGGAAGATAGGGCAATGATGAAATTTGATGATGGACTTATGATAAATGATTCCTTTCCTGATGAGAGAGTGTTGGCTGCATCGCATGATCTTATACCATAGTTTGTAGGCTATGCAAATTATTTGGTAAGTGATATTGTGCCACCCGACTCAAACACACATCAACGTCAAAAATTTATGCATGATGTGAGGAAATTCTTTTGGGATAACCCATAATTATTCTATGTATATGCTGATGGGATTATTTGTCATTGTGTGCCTGAGGTTGAAATCATGAGCATACTTGAGGCATGCCACTCATCACTAGCAGGTGGACATATAGTGGGATTTGAACAACCCATAAGATTCTACAATGTAAGAAATATTGGCCCACAATCCACCAAGATGCCCATGATTATGTCAAAGCTTGTGATAGATGCCAAAGAGACGGTGGGGTTACATGGAAGCATTTGCTCCCTCTAAATACTATTTTGATGATTGAGTTGTTTAATGTATGGGGGATAGCTTTCACGGGACCAGTTGTTAGCTCACATGGAAACAAGTTGTTGTGTATTATGTATCAAAGTGGGTGGAGGATGTGGCTCAACCTAACAATGAGGGTAAAAGTGTTACAACATTCCTCAAAAGGAATATCTTGTCGAGATTTGGTACTCGGGCTATCATTAGCGATGGAGGTTCTCACTTTTACAATAGACTTTTTAAAGCTCTTCTTTAAAAGTATGGAGTAAAACATGGGGTGTCTATGCCTTATCACCCCCAAACAAATGGGCTAGTGGAAGTATCAAATAGGAAAATTAAACAGATTTTATCAAGATTGTGAATGAAAAATGAACAGATTGGTCTCTGAAGCTGGATGATTCATTATAGGAACATCGAATTGCATTCAAGACTTCTATAGGCATGTCCCCGTAACAACTTGTTTTTAGGAAGGCATGTCATTTGCCCGTGGAACATGAGCATAAAGCAATGTGGGCATTAAAGAAGTTGAATCTATATTGGAATGATGCAATTACTTCTAGATTGAACCAACTTATTGATCTTGATGAGTTTCTATTGAAAGTGAAACGCCCCAAAAATATGCTTCAAAAATGACCATAATTGCAATTTCTAAATATCTCAAAATCCGTGTGTGATATAAAAATTCTAACTTTATATTCTTGATCAGGGGGCAAAATTGAGTGGGACATGGGTATAACCCAGATTTTAGAAGATCACTACAGAAAAATAATTATCAAAAAAATTTGATTTAAAGTGGCAATCCGCATATTGGCTGCAACACGCCAGGGGTGCAGATTAGTGTTAATTTTTCCCTGAAATTCTGTTTCGGCACAAGTGCCTTGGGGTCATAGCCACATGCCCACTTATGCGTAAAAACACTTATACTTATCCATTTTTCAACTCAATATCACTCAAAACTCTCTCCAACACTTAACGAAATATTTCATCCAAAGTCTAGTCTCTCAAGCTAAATTCTGGATCTCAAGAGCTCTATTCAAGCTTCAAGTCTCCTTCAAGACTACATCAGGAAAACTCACGTTTGAGTTATGTGGGTTTCATCCATTGGGTCCTTTCACCCATGGAGCTCAATCTTCCTATTTTATGAAATTGCATGTTTTCAAGTTGTATTAACTATGGGTATCTTCTATTATGGATTATAAGCATGAAATGTATTGAGGTTTATGTAATGTTGATTAAATAAACATGTCTAATATCTCAAGCTTATACTATGAGTTGGTTTTATCTATTGAGACCATGTATGTTTTGAGCTATGAAACTATGATCTATTATGAGATTTGATGATGGATTCCAAGGTATCTTACATGAGGGTTTTACAATATGTTGGTGGGTTGATTTACATTGAGATTTCTCATATTATTTCACTCTTTAATTGCATGATTTTGAACTAGCATTTCACACCTACCAAGTGTTTGATAAAATGTCTTTTCAAGAATTCTTAAAGTTATTGATGATCTATTGTATGATTTATTAGTCAAGTGACTTTATGATGATTTTGGGCTTTCAAAAGATTTATTGAATTCATGAAAATGTCTGTGATGTTGTAATACCTGATTAAGTCCTTTTTCAAAGATTTTACCTCTTGTGAGCCTTTGATGCTTATGCAAGGATAATGTTTGATGATGATCTATTCTTATATTTTAAATTTAGGCTCACCATTAGAGGTCAAAGATATTTTAGAGCTACTTGTGTTATGATTATATGTTCATTACAAGTTACTAAAGATATGATTATTTCAATTATTTCATGTGATTAGGCTTAGCACTGATGGATTGAGGGGATGCTCTCTTTCCTCAGACTATGTGCCAACATAGGAGTATACTTTTCCCTTGCTTTACTAGTGGATCCATTTAGTGCACTTTCTCTCAAAATTCTTCCCAAAATGGGGTAGGTTCCCGTAAGGCAAAGTCTTTCATGAAATCCTTCTCGTAATGGGACAGGTTCCCATGAGGGGGGTTACTTCTCCAAAATGGGGAAGGCTCCTATAAGGTGAAGTATGGTTTACCTTTGTAAGTGTACCACTTCTTTACCAATGAGGGGTAATCATCGGGGTTCCAGGTTGTGGCTCGCTTGGTCTAATTCTTCGTCGGTTGACGTCTCTTCACACATATGTATTATGTTCTATGCAAGATAAATGATTTGTAAGCATATTTTACTTCAAGCATTGATCATGCATGCCATATTGAGATTATACTTATCTATTGCCTATTTCTCTGCATTTTAACTATATTAGTTTATGTCTTGTTGCAATGCATCGATGTGCTGTCAAAAAACAACACATATGGTGCCTGAAACAAGGGATTTTGTGAGTTCTTAAAGCTTCTTTTTATGGTTTTGGTGTGTTTTGTGTTGATCTTGCAGAAAAATTAGGTTGGCATGATTTTGAAGAAAAGTTGTAGATTTTGCTGGAGCATAGGCCATATGAGCCCACCTACAAGTCCTAGCTCAAGCGACCAGTCGTAGGGTATGTCATAGCAAGAAACAAAGATCAAAAATTAGAAATCTGCCAAGTGAAGGTCACTCCTATGAGGATATCATATGAGTTGTAAGACACACTACGACCGTATAGGTGGACTTGTCACAAGAATCAGAGAGCCAAAATGCTGGACCAAAAACTGAAGACCAAGACTACGAGACAAACATACTAGTTGTAGCCCAAGCAACGACTCGAACTAGTGGGCCATACTAGTTGAGTCCAAGATACCAAGAACCTGATACAAGACCCAAATTATGACTCATAGGTCACCCTACGAGGCATACCTGCGAGGCGTACCAACTACCAACTATCTTTTCTACATAAATTTTTTGGGTTTATCTGTACAAACTATAAATACTTTTAAGTTTGGTTTTCATTTGATATCAGACATTTTATAGACTTAGAAAAATTCTCTTGAATATTCTCTCAAGAACATTTTTAGGTTTCACCTTAGTTTATTATATTCTCTTATAACACCCATTTTGGGGATTGCAAATCTTGTGCTACACACTTTGGATACTATCAAGCTTGTGGTTTTACAAGTTGTGGTGTCTTCACTTTTCATTGTGTTGACTCTCAACTATGTATATTATTTGCTTTTTTATCTATTTTGCCTTAGCCATGAGTAGCTAAGCACCCACAGCTTGGAGTTATGGGAACCATGGGTAGTTGACTTGAGATGAACTAGGTTTCTTGCATTTCTATTATTGGGGTTTTGCATGTATTTTCTATTATTGTTGTTGTTTGGTGGTGGCCAACACTAAAACCCCTCTAATATCACGATCTCGACCAAGGTAGTGACGAATAGGAAAAGAGAAGTAGATGACCAATTTGATTGATGTGTTCTCATCTAATCAAACAAACTTGACTAAGGGGAGGTTGACTGGGACAATAGATAACGATTAGTTGGCATACCATGGTTGCCGACCAAGCGCCATGGTGAAATTTGACCTTCACCTTCACAAGAGGGCTGAAATAACCTAAGTTATCGCCCTGCATGCAAATCACCAATTGTAGTTATGTTATCTAGGGAAATCGAGTCGATGAAACGTGCGGAAGACAATTCCCACGTTGTCTATAAAATTGAGTGTTTCTTCACGTTATAGTTAGTGTTTATTTTATTTAGTGTTTGAATCACAACCCCCCCCCCTTATTTAGAGATTTTAGTTATTGATGTTGAAATCATTAGTAGTGAAGTCATATAGTCAAGCCTTATATTCCCTGTGGATTCTACCCTAACCTTTGGTTAGGTTAATTGCTGACAACGACCACTTTCTTATTGGAGCATGAACATCAGATGTCATTATGCATCCTACATATTAGTACATTCAAATGTACTAGCGCATACTTTATGCCTACATGATATCACCATGTAGGAACCGGAGCTCCTCTTGATAATCCTCTACGTGGCTAGTGAGATCATTCAAAGATAAGCTTGGTAAGTCCTCAAGTTCTGGACACTATCTACTTTCCCTTGTTATCTCTGAGACTTCTTTATGTAGAACATTTGACATTATGAGGATGAGCTTGGAAAGTGTCTTGGCCTCTACTCCATTCTATTTTTAGAGTTTTTTTTTGAATCTTATGATGTATTTATGCTATAAGCTTGACTCTTAAGCTCTGTTTATATTCAAAGACTTCCCATAGTCCCATTTTCTCTTATTTATATCTTTTGTTGTTGGTTACTTTGCTTTCGCGACTAAGGATGTGTGATTGATATGCTAAGAGGCCTATTTGGTTCCCTTTGCACTCCCATTCACCATGTCACATCTAAGCCCTAGGCATGGGTTATAACAAACTTGATATCAAAGCACTAGGTTGTTAATGGTCCTCGGAATCCAACTCACCGTGTCGATTAGAGTCTTATTCATGGTTATGAGTGCACCCAACTATGAATGGTAGTATATGAGTTGTTTTAGGAAATGTTTCACTTCTTCATGATCTATGTCATGCGATATAGTTAGTTTCCCCTAAGAATTATTCCTTACTCTTACCCGTTGTGTTTTAGATCATGTCTCAAGCTATTCAGGACAGTGACATTTCCAATGTGGAGGTTCGTAATGCTCTTAGATATTGACCAAAGTTGTGACCGCCCAACTCAACCAATCAGTGGTGCACCTTCCAGAGCTCAAATGATAAGAGGGGGAGAAAAAGGCCAAGAGGGCCCGAGTTGAGGGTGCTTCATCTTCTACTAGACCACCAGTGCCCAAGTGCCCAAAGAAAAGGACCTCTTTTGGCACTTGTCATGGGTGTGGTAAGAAACACCAAGGAAAGTGTTTGGTGGGAATTGCAGATTGCTTCAAGTGTGGCTATGTTGGGCATAAGATGAGGATTTTGCCGGAGGCCTCAAAGGAAAGGAGAAGAAGCTGGAGGCTCCCACATGCTAAGACCAAGGGATATGGTGGGATGACCCATCTTAGTTTCCCAAAATGTGGGAGAAATCATTATGCCACATGTCTGAGGAACACGGGTGCATGCTTTTGGTGTGGCAACATGGGCCACAAGATTGGTGACTGTCCATATGTTCAAAGGAAGGGTAATGGTGTTGGTGTTTAAGCTTCTCCTCCATGCTACAAGTATGGGAAGCACCATTCGGGAGATTGTTTGGCTAGTTTCAGTGCTTGTTCTGAGTGTGGTCAAAGGATCACGAGTCCGGACATTGTCCATGGGTTGCTAAGGACTATGAGCATGACCATCGGTGTGTGCAACCATACCCCTCGAGAGATCACTAGACTTGGCATGGTACTTCAAAGGTATGTTAAAGGTTTTTGATTTTGATGTGTATGCATTGATAGACCCAGGTGCCACTCTTTCTTTTATTACTCCTTTTGTTGCCAAAAAAGATTTCCATCAATCTCGGATGGAGCCAAAGATTGACTATTTTTTGTCCTTGGAGTATGATGGAATAAAGCAAAATGGCTC
>JAOTQR010080171.1:0-10060 GCA_025774065.1 Solanum ossicruentum
GCTTTTTTTATGTTTGCATTATATAGTTAATTCAGACGGGGCCTGTCCCGAACAAATATAACTACTTTTCCTTCTTAGAGGCTTTGTAAACTGTGTAAACTAATGTGTGGTCATGTCTCGCACTTTAGACATTGTGGCCCCAACGGCCTAACTATAAGCATCTCCTTTTAACTTGTAAAAATCGTATATCTCCTTAGAAGCATGCCAAACATAGATGTCACTTATAATATGTATGCAAAATACTTAGATATAAGTTGGTTCTCCCGAGTCTTATCGGCAACGGGTGCCAGTCCGCCCTAATAAGACTTTGGAGCGTGACATCCATTGTCCATCATTTCAGATAGAGAAGCTCAATTCACCTCTCAGTTTTGGAAGTATTTCCAGAAGGGATTAGGTTCTAGGGTGAATCTAAGTATAACCTTCCATCCTCAGACAGCTGGTCAAGCGGATCGTACTATTCAGATGTTGGAAGATATGTTGAGAACATGCGCTATTGATTTTAAAGGTAATTGTGATGACCATTTGCCTTTAATAGAGTTTGCTTACAGTAACAATTTTCATTCGAGTATTCAGATAGCCCCAAATGAGGCACTCTTTGACAAGAAGTGTATATCGCCGATTGGATGGTTTGAGGTAGAAGAAGCAGAGTTGATCAAACCAGACTTGGTTCACCAAGCAGTAGAGAAGGTGAAGAGTATTCGTGAGAGGTTGAGGACTGCACAGAGTCGGCAGAAATCTTATATAGATGTCCGAAGAAGACACTTAGAGTTTGAGATCAATCATTGGGTATATTTGAAAGTGTCGCCCATAAAGGGAGTGATAAGGTTTGGAAAGAATAGAAAGCTAAGTCCAAGATACATTGGTCCTTACCGAGTCATTAAGAGAGTGGGAAAAGTTGCGTATGAGTTGGAGCTACCTTCAGAATTAGCGACTATCCACCTGGTTTTCCATGTTTCTATGCTTAAGAAATGTTTGCGAGATCCACGGTTGGTAGCGTCTGTCGAGAGCGTTGTGGTAAAAGATAGTCTGAGTTATGAGGAGATTTCTATCCAAATCCTTGATCATCAGGTTCGAAAGTTGAGAAACAAGGAGATTGTATCTATAAAGGTATTGTGGAGGAACCAGTTCATAGAAGAAACCACTTGGGAGGCGGAAGAGGACATGAAGGCCAGATACCCCCACTTACTCCAGTCTAAAGTGACGAGAGAATTGACGGTAATAATTTCTTCTATATTCTTATTCATTAAGTTTTTCTTTCATTTATAGATATGATTGAGGGTTTTGGGAAACAACCTCTCTACTTCTATGAGGTAGCGGCAAGGTCTGCATACAATCTACCCTCCCTAGACTCCACTTGTGGGATTTCACTGGGTATGTTGTTGTTATTGTATAGAGTTCTAGTGAGGATTGCTATGACTTGTTAATATGATGTGATTATTATAATTGCCGCATTCCTCATTTGATTGGTTTAAATGAGTCAGTCGAGAGGTAATTAATTGTTAGAGTCCATGAGAGGATTAGTGCCTTCCTATGTTCTCTTCATTTGAGGACGAATGATCTCAAGGGGGAGATAATGTAATGACCCCGAAATTTTGCCTATTTGAGTTGGAATAATATAAGAAGAATTTTTAAAAAAATGAGTAAGGGATTGTGGTAGGATAGCATTTTTTAATATATATTTTTTAAATATGTCTTCTCTTAATTCTCCGACATCTTTTTGTTAATGCTCCAATATCCTATTGTGAATGCTCCATTTTCCTTTTTTTTTTACTATCCTATGTCCACTTTGAGCAATTATTAAGGCATTCTTATGCCTATATAACCGCAGCATTGTGCTCATTTTCAGATATGAGTTTTCTGCTCAATTTAGAGTATAGACGAGAGAGCAAAAACAAAAAAATAACGAGTACACAAGAATAAATTAATTAGTTTGTCAAATATTGTGAGAGTTTTATTAGCTGAAAGTAGGTGTTTTATTATGTAGAGTTTCAACAATTTTATTCTTGTAAGTTGCTCCTATTTTCTAAATCTTTTATAATAAGATATTTTATAAAAACGAGTTTATTTTTGTGTACTTTTAAGTACTTTATTATGAGAATATTATTTATTATGAGTGATGAATTTATCTTGATACATAAAATTTAAATCTAAAGACCCTACATGTCACTTTATTTACTTGAGTTAAAGATTTGAAAGAAATTGTTGATGAGGAAGTTTTATTTATTCTCTTGCTATTATATGAGGATTATACTGTTTGAAATTCTATTATATCATGAGATTTATGTTCTATGTAAAAAGAGTTTATATGAAGTTAAGTTGAGGTTAATATGACGAATTGAGAATACTTGAGTCGTTGAACATGAAAACATGTTACATTATAAACTTGTTTACATAACATGATGAGTAAGGTAAAAGAGTCCAAATGACAGTTTGAATTGAGTCGAGCATGATAAGTTACATGATTATTGAGTTGACTATATTTGAGTACTTATATGTGATTGAATGAATTGATGAATCTTTGAGACGGATTGAGATAACTCTACGAGGTTGAGGATGAGTTGATTGATGGAGTATTGAGGATGGAGTTACATGATGATTTGAGCATGTTTAAGTCTTGGGAAGAGTATCGAGCACCAAGTGGGGAGTGAGTACCCTTTTACTTTAACCCCTAGAACTACGTTGCCAATGTATGATAGTCATACAACATCGTTATGGTGACTTATCCTGCAAGTAGGCATTTACTCTAGATCCAAGAGAGAATTAATCGTCCCATGCCGTGGAACGTATAGGATGAGCATGACAACGATGCCGATTCGTTGTACATCACCTAACTTATGGTGGTAGGAGGTATGTCGGTTAAGAGAAACTCCTAAGCAACTTTGATTGAACATGAGATTTACAAACTTGAGTTTACTTTCACTATGTATATAGAATGTATGAAATGTTCCAAAACTTTTATATACTAAGCTGAGCATGAGTTGAGGAGTCGAGGTGAGTATTCTTGAGCTTATCATTATTATTATCATCATTATATTTGAGTCGTTGGACTTATCTATATTCCACGTACTGATGCCTTTGGCACTGCATCATTGCATAATGCAGATACTAGAGATAAAGGACTTCAGCCCTTGCACCGTTGAGATCCGGATCGTGCACTTCAGAGTTGGTGAGCTCTCCTTACACACAAGAGAAGCCCTTTTTACCTTCTATCTTTTATTGAGTACTATTTTCATTTGAGGTGTCTGTAGACTGTCATGGCACCATCTGGATTGTTGATTAGAGGCTTCATAGACATTGAGGGAGCGATTTCTTAAAAAGTATTATAAAATTTCAAATCACGTTCTTTTGAAACCGTGAGTGAGTTTTCATTAATTATATTATATCTATTAGAGTTATTTCTTCCATTGTTGAGTACGATATGATGATAAGGCCAAGTGGTTCGCTTGGAGGCTAGCAATAGTCTTCGCGTGCCAGTTATGCCAAGGGTACCCTCCCAGGGCGTGACATCTAATTTAGCTGAACGAGATGAAATTATCACTGTTGTCATTTCTCAAGTGAATCTTATAGAACATATAAAAGAATGAGCAGTAGACTTTGGGGCTACTTGACACATTTGTGCAAATTAAGAAGCATTTGCCTCCTATAAATCAATAGGGGATGATAGTGAAATAGTCTACAACACCTAAATTTTACCCTCCATAATATAAACTAATTATCGAGTTTCTTCAATTTAAAATAATTTAAAATAATTAGTATTTACAAAATTCAAAATATTTTAAGGAATTTCTTCATATCATTTCATTATTTTTATAATTCGCAAATGACTTATCACGTTTGACTGATCACTATTCATGAATCAAGGACTTTGCATTTTTTAGTTGATTATTCTATTTTGTTGGACTTTAGAAGTATTTCAATTAATTAATAAAATTCATTTTGTTCAAATCCACCATTTCAATTCAATTTGATCAAGATTTGCAATTAAATTGAGTTTTGTTTTTAAACCCATTTTTAGTTCATTTTCTTTGACCAATTGGCCTCTTTTGGGATAGATTTGACACAATTGACTCAAGAACCCAATCGGTTCATTCCTTTTTATAAAGAATCATCCAGTAATGCACAAATATATTGCATATATGTATATACATACGTGTAGGTGCAACGCGCCCCCAATTTCCTCCTTCTTTCTTTTCTTGCTCCTGTACACCTATACCCCTCACCCATGATTTCATCTTCTTCAACAACACAACCAGTAAATTCCTCAATGCTCCCTCTGACAAAGCTGATAAATTTTAATGCCTGCAATCCATCTCTCTTCACGCATGTTTTTTCCTCAGAACCATCAACTACTCAGCAACTTTCTTGTCCAGAGAGGGAGTTTAAAATTCAAATTCCTACCCTATTTAAATCATCATTTAGGGGCAGTCGTGGACTCTCAAAAATACTCTTTTTGTTAAGATCAATTTCTAAGATTTCACTTGACTTTGGAGATTTTATTTGAAATTAGAAGCCGTTCAAAGTTAAGGAAGGTGTATACAGAGCTCTCTGATGGTGGGAAGTTTTCTTCAAACTCATCGTCATCCCAAGTTTCGCTACTCCGATAGAGGTAATACTTTGAACCCATCTGTGTCTTTCCTGTTCGAATATGGGTTAGTCATTAATGGAATCGTCTTGTTCGTTCCTGCCTGGGTTGCTAAGTTAAGAGCATCTAATTTCATGATTGTTATTGTTGATGACGTCTCAAGCTAGTTTTCTTTCTATTTTTTTCTTCAAAAAAGTCATTTGCGTTATTTTGAGAAAGGCATGACTTTGCTTCTTGTTCCTGTCTCTTTATCACTGAAAGTCTAAAACCTGTTTTTTGTTGAATTAATATCATGATTTCAATGTTCTTGTTCATTCTCCTTGGTTCGTTTCTGCTTTTTGTTGTCATAGTGTCCATTCGATCCAGTTTTCTTTACTGCTGTTGACGTTTTCTTTTCGCATTACTAGAAAATTGATAAAGTCAGCTGCAATGAAAGAGAGAATCACAATGAAGCAGGATCAATTCACAGTAGAAGAAAGCAGAAGGAGAGCTCAGGTGAATAGAGAGTCTCTTCTCTCTATTTCATTGAAGTGAAAATGGAAAACTATAGAAGCTTACAATAGAGGGAATATATATATACTTACTGACTAACCAACTGTATCCCTCCTAACTAACTATTAACCACCCACTTAACTATTAATGAGCCTTAAACAAACAAACTACTAACTATTTATTTCACTATTCCCAACACCCCCCTTCAAGCTAG
The DNA here is from genome assembly GCA_025774065.1 of Solanum ossicruentum. Classification (NCBI taxonomy): domain Eukaryota; kingdom Viridiplantae; phylum Streptophyta; class Magnoliopsida; order Solanales; family Solanaceae; genus Solanum; species Solanum ossicruentum. The sequence goes on from JAOTQR010080171.1 coordinate 5,289, forward strand.
GTAGTGTAAACAAGTTCAACACTCCTAGCTTGCATAAGAGATATGTGTATTGTGATCTACTAAGAGCTTTAGTGAACAAATCTGCCTCTTGGTCTTTTGATGCCACATAGGATATTCTGACTATCCCATCTTGTATTTTCTCTCTTATGAAGTGTAGGTCTATTTCGATATGCTTAGTTCTTTCATGAAATTGGGATTCGCAGCAATTTGAATTGCTGCCTTGCTGTCACTGTGCAGCTCTACTGGAACCTTAATGTCAACCTGCAGTTCTTTTCATATTCTCACTAGCTAAAGCATCTCTGCCACAGTAGCTTCCATGTTCCTATATTCTGCTTCAGCTGAGCTCCTAGAGATTATGTTTTGCTTCTTAGACTTCCAGGAAATTAAGGAGTTGCCTAGCTTCACAACATAGCCAGTGATGGACCTCCTTGAGTTGGGGCATCTTGCCCAATCTGCATCACAAAAAGTAGTCAGTTGTGTGGCCTTTTCTGAGCTCAACAAGATCCCCAAGCCTGGTTCATTCTTGATGTATCTCACTACTCTGAATGCTGCCTCCATGTGATACCTTTTGGGCCTCTACATGAATTGACTCAGTAGGTGTACAACATATGTAATGTTTGGTCTGGTCATGGACAAGTATAACAACTTTTCAATTAATATTTGATATGGTCCAGGGTCATCTAGCTCAACATGCTCCCTCAAACCATCTACATGTTCATCATATTCCACTGTGGTCAACTTCTGGTTGCATTCCATTGGAGTGACTGCTAGTTTGGAGGCTGATAGTCCCAAATCACTGATTAATTCAAGTGAAAACTTCCTTTGGTTCATGAGAATTCCTTTCCTTGATCTTGCTATCTCTATTCCAAGAAAGTACTTCATCTCACCTAAGTCCTTAATCTTAAACTTCTCCTGCAGGGCTGCCTTGGCTTCTTGGATCAATGTATGATCATTACTTGTGATGAGCATATCATCAACATAGACTAGGATGATCACTATGTTGTCTCCCTTCTTTCTTGTAAACAAGGAGTAGTCAAAGTGGCTTTTTATGAATCCTGAGCTGGTCAGAACTTCAACAAGCTTCAAGTTCCACTGTCTTGATGCTTCTAGAGTCCATATAAGAATTTGTGCAGTCTATATACTTGTCTATTCCCCCCTTGACTGCCAAAGCCAGGTCGTGGAACCATATAGACCTCTTCTACCAGATCTCCATGAAGAAAGGCATTGAAGATGTCCATTTGATGTAGGCACCACTGATTAGAAGCAGCCACAACAAGAACCAATCGAACAGTGACCATCTTGACTACAAGGGAGAAGGTTTCCTGATAATCCAAACCTTCCTGTTGAGTGTAGCCCTTTGCTACCAGTCTAGCTTTATATATTTCAACAGTGACATCAGCTTTATACTTCACTTTGAACACCCATCTGCATCCTATATGACTTTTACCAGGTGGAAGATCAACCAAGGACCAAGTGTGGTTGTCCTATAGAGCAGCAAGTTCCAGGTTCATGGCATCCACCCATAAAGGGTCTGCAACAGCCTCATTATATGATTAAGGTTCTCTGATAGAGGTGATTTTGGAAAGGTAAGCTTGATAATGTCGACTAAGATTGGTATGAGACAGGTAGGATTGTATGGGGTATAAACAATGTGATGCAGTAGCTGAGGTTGGTTTGCCGCATACATAGTCATGCAGCCAGGCTGGAGCATTTCTGGATCTATTGAATCTTCTGGGAGCAGTAGGAGGTGGCAAAGGAGGAATGTTGGGTGTAAGTATGGGAGATGAAGATGGTGGGGAAGCAGTAGTAGTGGGAGAATTGGGAAATATGGGAGAACTGGGTAATGTGAGTGTAGGAATAAGCAAAGATTCTGTGGTGGGAGTAATGATGACTCCATTTGGAAATAGCTGTAGCTTCTTATCTCTGAACATCTAAAAAGGGAAGATGTGTTCCCTGAAAAAAAAATCCCTGCTTACAAATAAGGTGCTGGTGAGTAAGTTGAAGAGCTTATAACCCTTTTGAGTGGAGGAGTAGCCCATCAGCACAGCTGCAACAGACCTTGGAGAGAATTTATCTCCATTATGTAGGTTAGTTGCAAAGCACAAACAACCAATGACTTTCATATGATGTAAGGATGGAGGTCTACCATATACTATCTCAAAAGGGGACTTTCCAGATAGGACCTGCATAGGCAATCTGTTAATCATATAGACAACATTGAGAACATATTCATTCTAGAACTTAAAGGGACAGAAAACCTTGTAAACGAATGGCTCTAGCAACTTCTAAGATATGTCTATGTTTTCTTTCAACCAAACCATTCTGTTGAGGTGTGTGCATACAAGAACTCTGATGAACAATACCAAGAGAATAAAACAAGGCAGTGCAATTGGAATTGAAAAATTCAGTACTATTGTCACTTCTAAATGTCCTCACTTGTACATCAAATTGAGTTTTCAACAATGTAAAAAACTATCTAAGGATGATAACAACACCAGTCTTCATTCTCAGCATATACACCCATGTCATTCTACTACAATCATCTACTAAGGTAAGAAAAAACTTGCAGCCATTATGACTAGTGAATCTATATAGACCCCAAACATCTCCATGTATGGTGGAGAAGATTTCACTGCTTCTACTAGGGCTGCTAGGAAAGGGCAACCTAGTTTGCCTAGCCAAGGGGCACATATTATAACCTTGAATGTCATGGGACTCTCTCTTAAACTGCAGAGTGGGAATTTGGTGCAACACTTTGATGGGAGTATGCCCAAGTCTTCTGTGCCAAATTTCCAATTCTTCAATCTTATTTACAGTGACATTATTGACTGAGTTAGCACTTATTGCTTTAACACTATCATCTTTCTTTACTGGTAGTTGAATATTGTACAAGCCATCAACTTCTCTACCAATCTCCTTCACCATTCCACTGAACAGATCCTGCATGACACATATATCAGGAAAGAAAGTGACTTTACATTGTAAATCTCTGGTTAATTTGGACATTGACAGTAAGTTGTGCTTAAACTCAGGGATGCACAACACATTTATGATAGTGTCTCTATTGTCTAGCTTGCATTTTCCCACACATACTATGTCTAATGCATTTCCATCTGATAAGTACACTCTCTTAATGTTTTCCTTAGTAATCTGACTAACTGCATCCAGCAGCTCTTTATTGTGGACCATGTGGTTGGAAGCCCCAGAATCTATTATCCATTTCCTAAATACTGCACTATTGGTGGCCAAGAAAACTTGATGCATACCTGTCTTGTCTGAGTTTGAAGGCAATTCCTTGTGGAGCATTTTCAGGATCTGATCATATTGTTCCTGAGTGAACATCATTCCACTTCGTTGGTTAGAGTTGCCTGCAGTCTGAGAAGGCTCTGGTTGTGAAGGATTTCGACACTGGAAAGGATCCTGTCCAGTTGAATTCACCACTGCATTGGCTGTGTACTTCTTCTTATACTTGTGATCTGTTGGATACCCATGAAGCTTGTAGCATGTTTCCTTTGTATGGCCTTTCCACTTGCAATACTCATAGAACAAATGAGCATTTCTTCCCTTATTACTTCCTCTATCATGATACCCTGTTCCAGAACTAGACAAAGCCTAACTTCCCTTTGCTGGATAGCCATGCCTACGAGAATTACGCTGATTCAACCCTACCTTATTGCTAAACATGGCTATGCCACTTGAGTCATCAGTTGATTTCCCCAAATTTCTTTGACTCTCCTCAGATATCAACATTGCATATGCCTTGTTGATATTAGGAACATGCACCATCATCAGAATTTGGCTCCTTGCTTGTGAATATGTTTCATTCAAACCTGTCAAGAACTGCAGTAGGCGTTGATATTGATTGTGTTCCACATACCTTCTTGATTCTGGGCATTCACAGCTAGGGCAAGGTACCAATGAGTCGTATTCCACCCACAGATCCTTCAACTTAGTGAAATAGCTCGAGATAGATGAGGTTCCTTGTGTAGAAGTTGCAATATCCTTATGCAATTGGAAAATCCTAGAACCATTTTCCTTGTCAAATCTCTCCTTCAATTTACTCCATACAGTGCATGCATTAGAGGCATACGCCATACAGCTAACCAGATCACTACTTATTGAATTCATAATCCACGACAACACTATTGCATTCACTTTCTCCCACAGATCGTGAAGCGATGCATCAAATTTAACCTTCGCATGTTTCCCATCAACAAATCCTATTTTAATCTTCCCTACTAGTGCAATTCTCATCGATCTACTCCACAAGGCATAGTTTTCAGGGCCAGTAAGCTGAAAAGAAATCAGAGAACTACCCGAAGTGTCGCAGGGCTGTAGAAATGGAGGATGATTCGAATCGATCGTTGTATTCAACCTAGTGGTTCTTCTTCCAGCATCGATTTCTTCAGCTTCCGCCGTTGTCGAGTTGACCTAGCTTCGATCTACTCCGACTTAGGGTTTTGGCTGTCTTCCTTCAACCAGAACTCTGCGCGATTTCCTCAGATCCAAGTCAAACCCACTCTGACACCATAATAAAGTCAGCTGCAATGAAAGAGAGAATCACAATGAAGAAGGATCAATTCACAATAGAAGAAAGCAGAAGGAGAGCTCAGGTGAAGAGAGAGTCTCTTCTCTCTGTTTCATTGAAGTGAAAATGGAAAACTGTAGAAGTTTACAATAGAGGCAATATATATATATATATATATATATGTATGTATATATACTTACTCACTCACCAACTTTATCCCTCCTACCAAACAATTGCCCCCCCA
>JAOTQR010080172.1:0-10058 GCA_025774065.1 Solanum ossicruentum
ATTATTATTATTATTATTATTATTATTATTATTATTATTATTATTATTATTATTATTATTATTATTATTATGTATCTTTAATTTTTTTCTCAAATGTTGTAACGAAATATAGTGAAAATTTGGGATTTAGTTAAAAGGGGGAGGGAAATTACGTGTTAGCGGTTTTTTTTATTTTGTCAATTATTTGCTGAACTAATTTGTGGTGATGTTTTGCATATAAACAATTTTAATCTAGGATTTAATATTTTAAAATAAGTCATGCGTGTAATAAAAGGTTTAGATGGGAATAGCATGTTTAACAAATATTTTTTCCTTGGTTTAAACATGTTTTAGATATCATGCTTATAGGTTTCACAAGTTTTATTTTCTTTGTTTCAAGCATGGCAAAATATATGTTTTAGATATTCTGCTTATAGATTTTTAATTTATTTTATTTTGTTTCAAGCATGTTTAAGAATATATTTATAACGCCTATAAAATTTAACAAGACTTTTGTTTTTTTATCATACTTATAGTATTTAGCCTTGTAATTAGAAATTATGTCTTAGGATATTTAGTTTTTCACATGATAAGAAGTATTGATTATAGGATTTTGTTTCAAACTTTATTTAAATAATGTTTTGCATTAGAAATCATGTTTTTAGGATTTAATATTTTTCACTTGTTAGATATTATGTCTTTAGGATTTAATATTTTCTATGCTGGAAATTATGTCTTCTAGGATATTTCATATCTTTCATGCTAGAAATCATGTCTTAGGATATTTAATTTTTTACCTTATTAGAAACATGCTTATAGGATTTTATAATTTTTAATCTAGCATACAATTTAAAGATTTTAAAGTTTTTCTAATATTATAAAATATTTTTTCTCAATAAGTTTTAATATGGTAATGTTTTTAAGAGAATCAAAATCCTTTTTCAATTTTTAAAATAAAAATGTCCGAATATTATTTGTGATGAATGCACACACTTAGTAAATTTGGAATTTCTTTTTCGCACTTCTTATCTGTGTTTTCAAGTGCTTTCAAGCATGTTAGATATTTTTGGAGACATACTTGCGAACTTTGTGTTAATTGTGAGTCCTTTATGTTTTGTTGTGACGATGTGTCCTATTAGGAAATCATAAATTCTCTTTTAAATCTAGAACTTACCAAAATTAGAAAAGTCCAATGCCTCCTAGACATTAGAAGGGATGATAGGTACTTTAGAAAATTATTAGAATTTTTCATTTTCTTTAGTGCGCCTTTAAGTTAATAAAAAATCAATTTAGGAGGGATAGAAGTATATAGGTCCCTTAGAAAGGATGACTCAACTCGAGCTTAATTAAATAGGAAAAAATATTGGTTTTTGTCCTTCAGTTTAATAAGTCAAATGAACTAAAAAAGGACAAACTATAATTTTTATCCGAATATAAAAGCCAAGTAACTGAGCAGAGTGGAACTAAATCTCGCTTAGTTTTGGATTTTTCTTCTTTGTTTATTTTTCATTAATTGGGATAGTTATTTAATTGTTTAATCTCTTTGATATTTATCTGTTATATTTTATTGTGTTTCATCACTTGGAATTAATTAAAATATTTTTAATTATAGTTCCTTATTTGTTAACCCCAACATAAAATACGAAATATGGTCGGAATTCGCATTTGCGGACTCCGAAGGGTTCCTAGCACCTTCCCTTCGAGGTAACTTAAACCCTTACCCGTTCTCTAGTGATCTTAGGTTTAGATTTAGTTTTAGGTTAGATTGGTGTTCTATTGCACCTTAATTCATTAAGTGATGACTCTTCAATACTTCAATTCAAATCCCAAAAGAGTTGTGCCACGATGTCGTCTAGGTTCCCATTTTTCGCGAGAAAAATGAGGCACGACATTCTTGTTCCCACATATGTATGTATGTGAGGTTATGAAATGTTCTAAATGCTTCCATTCATGATTTTAAATATGCATTGATCATTCATATCTTGTCCTTATTCTTATTGCTATGATTATGCATATTGTCACTATGATGTTTTTTTTATGCATGACATCCCTACATACTTAGTACACTCCACATACTAACATATACTCTTTGTCTGCATGATCCAACCATGTAGGGGCGGACGACTAGACTACTCACATTCGTGGCTAGAGTTGGACATTACACTTAGAAGATTTTTGATGAGTTCCCATGTTTCGGGGACAAGCCTTATTCATGCTTATGCTTTGTCATGTTGAAACTTATGATTTTATTTTATCTTAAGGGTGAGATAGCATGTTCTAGACCCTGTGAAGATCTATTTCGACATAGAGGCATGTATAGAAGAATTGATATGACTCCCTGTAATGGGAGATTATGGATTCTTATGTTTTCCGCTTGTTTTACTTCTTATTATGCTTTAATTCCTTGTGTATGCTTATGATATGAACAAGAGATTTTGGATGGGGTTCTTCGAATTCCACATTTTCCGTGTCACGATTAGGTCCTAGATTTGAATCATAACAATAATTGTATATCTGTTAGCATTTACTTGAAGATCATTTATACTTACTGGCTCTCCAGACCTAATTGAAACTTTCTACTCATTATCATCTTCTACAGTAATTTTTTATTTAGATCCAACAACTTCTACCTGCTCATTACACGAGAACTCATTCAAATAATACTTTACCACTTCTAATTGTAACAACTATGCTTTGGTCATTTTCCCTCGAATTCTACATAATATTAACGGATAAAATACCATTCTTTCATTGATTAAGCACCATAGAAAGCTGTCCCATTTGATACTCAAGCTGCTTAATAAATGTGAGAGTATGAATCTACAAGTTGACTCACTCTTCATCTTCGTAATTCCAGATCGGTAAATTCCACTCTTTGTAAGACATTGTCGGCGTATCTTCAATTTTGGAGCCTCCAACTTCATTATTCAAGAGACACATATTCCTCACCTTCATTATTGTTTAAGCCGTTCTTGTTATTTCAGTTCTCTTAATATTGATAACTAGCTCTGTCATAATAATTATCCTTTTGATAGTTTTAACCTTGATTTCTGTAACCATCCCCAAAAACCTTATGATTATTTAGATACTTGGCCTCCTCCTCTGAATTAATTTTTTATTCCCTATGCTGTTAAATCAGTCCTTATGAACTAATATTTATTTTTTCTGATCCACCTGGAAAGGTAAACTTGCCTGCATTATTTTGTTACAAGAATGTACCTTTTTGATAGTTTTATCTTCTAATATATGTTTGAAATATTGCTCTAAATAACTTAATTCTTTCAGGAATATTCTTTTAGTTTATTTTTATTATTCAAACATTAGGAAAACACTGTTGTTAAATTTAATGAAGTTATTTATGATTGCATTGCGAATGGACAAATTATCATATACTTATGTAACACTCGGTGAAAAGACCAAAATACCCCTAGAATTGACCATACGCGTAATGCATCTTCCCATGCTCTGTTCACAAATCCGAGATCGAATTTGCGATCAGCGCGAAACATTGAGTGAAAAAATAGTCTCGACTTGATTTTAAAGCAACCGAGGCGAATTAAAATTTTTGCTAATTTTTCCAGAGTTCTTTCAAAACAAAGGATTGATTGAATTATCTTATTAAGACAATTCATGGCGCGTCCATGACGCGACACACCAGCGACGCGGAGCCACACTTAATTTTTTTTTTTGGTTATTTTCGATGGGAAGTAGATGGAAAAATGGAAAAAATATATAAGTCCGCGTCTGAGGCACGGACATGTATAAATTTTTATGATTTTTTGCTCTTTAATTTGGGGGGTGGGGTAGTTCCAACCTTTCCCACCCCCTCAGACTTTAGAAAGTCGGTTTTCACTCAGTTTATTTATAAAAACGAGTATCTTTTTTCATTAACACTAGATTAAGTTCAAGAATATTCAAGCGTAGAACCAAGAACAATTAGGGCATCCAAGAAATTCCTCCAATTCTCCAAGAATTCTTTTCCCAGATATGTAAGGCCCTCCAAAAACTATTTTATAGATATTTTAGAAATTATATGTTAGTTTCATCCAAGAATTGTCAGGTACTAGTTGAGATCAAAGTTCATATATTTCTGTGAAGTTTATTAAATTTCTGTTAATATGAATAGACTCTTGATAAGTATTATGATTCTTGATTTCTTTATTATCAGCTTAAAGTATTGCTACCAAGATTTATAACCATGGATGATCTACTATAAATTTTATATTAGTTTCATGAATACCCATAAAGCTTGTAGTTTGAGTTGAGTTTAAGAATCATTTTCTTTGAACTGCTTTTGTACTGTAGATGAGTAACTCATATGTTTGAAAATATTTGAGAAGATATTAGTTTCCGTCAAGGTAAAGAGTTTAGATGAGAAAGTTAAATATCTAAGTTACGCTAAGTACCCGAAAACCAAAGATTTTGAGAATCCATATTCTTTAAGTTATGAGCTATATAACAAAATATTTTGGGAGTAGTATTGAGCATCAATATGAGTGAGAGTAGAATCAATTACTTGAACTCATAAACTAAGTAGCCAGTATAGGATAAGATTGTACCAAGGTACATTCCTCATTAGCCACTGAGATAGCCTAGTTTTGGGATGGATCCACTCCCCTAGTTCTTCGTCCCCTACCCCGGTAAATTACGGGATGGCTCTGGCAGCATGGGCAAGACGTATCACCATGAAGCTCATAGTGGTGGTTGTCGGTTAGAGAAACTCCCCAAGTTAAAGCAGTTATGATTTTCATACAGATTTTTAGCATGCTTGTTTCTAGCATGTTTATTTTCAGCATACAAAGTATTTATCACACATATTTGTCTATTTTGAGATATGCTTACGTACTTTGAAATGTTGTGTTATCCCGAGTTTTGTTTTGGCCATCTTACATACCGTATATTCCATGTACTGAAGTCCGTAGGACCTGTATCATTTTATGATGCAGATGCAGGTGACAGAGTCCTTCAACAGCCGCTTCGTTGAGGACCAGACATCTTTCAGATATCGGTGAGGCCTCTTCTCAGTCTGAGGCTTGGAGTTGTTTATGCTTTCCTTTCAGCATTTATTTTCAGTTATGGCTACTTGGGGTCTGTCTATACTATTCTAGTAGAGGTTCCATAGACTATGTGTCAGATACTTCAGTTCTGGTTAATTGATCTAATTTTTGAACTATTTCCCCTTTTCAGTTTATTCAAACCAGCTTAGTAGCTTTATGTTATTTATTTAAGCCTTTCCACTAATATTTAGGTCTTCTGCTGAGTAAGTAGCCAAAGTAAGTGGCTCTCTTGGGACCAGCAATGGTTCTGAGTACTAGGTACATCTAGGATGTAGGCTCTGGGCGTAACAAACTTGGTATCAAAGCACAGAGTTCAAGAGTCCTAGACAATCTATGGAACTGTGTCTAGTAGAGTCCGTATTATAGGTGTGAAACGTGCCACATCTATAATTAGAAGGCTACAGGGCATTAGGAAGTGTCACCATTAGATTGCTATCCTTTGTCTCATGCTTCAAAGTTTACCTCTGCTAAGTTCCTCCTAACTCGTGCATTTGCTCCATGTTTTTTAGATCATGCCTCCACACAGAGTCGACGGACCAGCAAAGGGCAGAAAGCGCTAGCCAGGAGAAATGTAAACTAGCCTGGCCCAATTCCTGAGGGACCTAGAGGTCCAGCTGTGCTTGTTGAGCAGCCACAACAAGCAGACATCTCCAATGCAGAGCTCCCCAGGCCATCAAGACCCTGGCTTAGGCAGTCACTACTTAGGGAGGTCACTAGGGAGATGGTAGGAATGACGGGATGGATATCGCCAGAGTCCGTGAGTTCCTAAGGATGAACCCACCTGAATTCACGGGGTCTAACATGAAGGAGGATCCTGACAATTTTATTGAGGAACTTCAGAAGGTGTTTTAGGTTATGCATATTGGTGATACTGAGCAGGTTGAGTTAGCTGCCTACTAGCTCAAAGGGGTAGCTAGACTCTGGTTTGACCAGTGGAGAGGAAGTAGGGTAAGTGGGGCACCAACTGTTAGTTAGGCGATGTTTGAGGAGGCCTTTTTGGGACAATACTTTCCCAGAGAGATGAGACATGCGAAGGTGAGAGAATTCCTGAATCTGAAATAGGAGAACATGAGTGCGCGAGAGTACAACCTTAAGTTTACTCAGTTGTCCCATTATGCTCCAACTATGGTCGCAGACATGCGTACTAGGATGGACTTATTCGTGTCAGGACTCTCTCGGATGACTAAGAGAGAGGGAAGAAACGCTTGTTGATCGGGGACATGGACATAGCCCACTTGATGACGTATATACAGCCAGTAGAAGAGGAGAAAATGCAGGATAGGAAGGAGTTCCGGAGTAAGAGGTCTAAGACATCAGGCTAGGAGACAGGTAAGAGGGGGCTGGAAGTGGAAATCACTCGTCTTTTTAGCCTAAGAGACCAACATCTTCATCCTCTAGTGCACCTACACCGAGAGTCAGGAATGAGCAGAGATGACAACATCGCAGGTTTCCCGCCAGCCAGTCATAGGGTTGCATCGCTCAATGATCAAACCGTTATCCTACTTGTGGTAAGTATGGTAGGTCTCATCCCGAAGAGTGCCATATGGGCACAAATAGTTGTTTCAAATGTTTAGGTGGGACCCTTCTTGAAAGATTATCCTATGGGAAAGTAGAATATAAGAGATAATAGATCATAGTTGGTCTCTTCAGCACTGTAGGGTAATCAACTAACAGGGGCACTACAACAGGAGCAAGCGCGGGCACGAACCGCTTGTATGCCATGACCACCAGACAGGAGCAGGAGAACTCACCAGATGTGGTTATGGGTCTGCTCAAAATCAGTACTTATGATATCTATGCATTACTAGACCCAGGTGCCACATTGTCATTTGTAACCCCATATGTAGCTATGAAGTTTGGGGTCAATCCAGAATGTCTTCTTGAGCCTTTCAGTGTTTCCACTCCTACTGGAGAGTCTATTCTATCCCAAAGAATTTATAGGGGTTGTCCAGTCTCAGATTATCATAAGACTATTATAGTTGATTTGGTGGAGTTGGACATGGTAGATTTCGATGTCATCCTAGGTATGGACTGACTACATGCTGGTTATGCTTCTATAGATTACAGAATCAAGAGTAGTCAATTTCAGTTTCCTAACGAACTAGTCCTAGAATGGAAGGGTAGCTCAGTTTTTCTTAAGGGTCAGTTTGTCTCATATCTAAAAGCAGAGAGTTAATTTCTAAAGGGTGCATATACCACCTAGTCAGAGTTCAAGATTCTCGTGTCAAGGCACCATCTCTTCAGTCTATCCCGGTTGTGAATGAGTTTCCAGAAGTTTTTCCTGAGGATCTTCCCGAGGTCCCTCCTGATAGGGAGATAGACTTTGGGATAGATACTCAACCCATATCCATTCCTCCTTATTGTATGGCTCCTTCGGAGCTAAAAGAGTTAAAGTTGCAGCTAAAAGATCTACTAGATAAGGGTTTCATTAGACCAAACATCTCATCTTGGGGTTCTCTAGTTCTTTTTGTGCGTAAGAAGGACAATTCTCTTCAAATGTGCATAGATTACCGTCATCTGAATAAGGTCACCATAAAGAACAAGTATCCTCTCCCCAGAATTGATGACCTATTCAACTAACTTCAGGGTGCTACTTGTTTCTCTCCAAAATAGATCTCAGGTCAAGGCATCATCAGCTTAAAGTTAGAGAGAGAGAGAGAGAGAGACATTCCTAAGACAACTTTTAGAACCAGTTATGGCCATTCTGAGTTCTTGGTCATGTCTTTTGGACTAACGAACGTACCAGCAGCATTCATGGATCTTATGAATAGGGTGTTGAGGCCATACCTAGATATGTTCGTTATTGTGTTCTTAGATAACATCTTGATCTATTCTCGTAACAAGTAGGAGCATGCTGACCATCTCAGAATTATCCTTCAGACCCTTAAGGATCAACAGCTTTATGCAAAATTCCCCAAGTATTTTGGTTGGCATCTGTGGCATTTCTGGGGCACATTGTGTCTGGTGAAGGTATCTAGGTTAATTCCCAAAAGATTGAGGAAGTGAAGAATTAGCCAAGGCCCACAACTCCAATACAGATAAGGAGTTTCTTGGGCTTGGCAGGGTACTACAGACGATTTGTAGAGGGATTTTCTTCTATCTCAGCTCCTTTGACTAAGCTGACTCAGAAGAAAGTTAAGTTTGTATGGGTAGAAGCTTGTGAGAAGAGTTTTCAAGAGTGGAAAATCAGGCTGATCACAACCCCCGATCTTATCCCTACCCGAGGGAACTGATGACTTTGTGGTATATTGCGATGTTTCCAGAGTTGGGTTGGGATGTGTATTGATGCAGAGAGGCAAGGTGATAACATATGCCTCTAGACAGCTTAAGACCCATGAGAAAAACTACCCAACTCATGATCTTGAGCTTGATACGGTGGTGTTTACTCTAAAGATCTGGAGACACTATCTTTATGGGGGGCACGTGGATGTATTCACGGACCATAAAAGTTTGCAGTATTTGTTCAGTCATAAGAAGTTGAATTTGAGGTAGAGAAGGTGGTTGGAGCTACTGGAGGACTATGACATGAGCATCCTCTATCACCCAGGTAAAACTAATGTAGTTGCTGATGCTCTTAATAGGTCAACCATGGGAAGCACTGCTCACATTGAGGATCAAAAGAAAGTATTAGCTAAAGAGGTGCATAGAGTAGCCTGTTTGGGGGTGCAGATTGAAGATTCCGATGAAGGTGATGCAATCATCAGAAATGGGGTCGAGTCATCCTTAGTAGTGGAGGTAAAACAAAAGCAAGACAGGGATCCTATCCTTCTCCAATTGAAAGAAGATGTTCAGAAACAAAAAGTATTAGTGTTCACAAAAAAGGGAGATGGCATCCTGAGATACCAAGGCAGATTGTGTATGCCAAGTGTTGACGGCCTTAGAGATAGGATCTTGACTGAGGTCCATAATGCTAGATAGTCAATCCACCCTGGTGCAACAAATATGTATAGAGATTTGCGAGAATTATATTGGTGGGGTGGCATGAAGAGGGATATTGCAGAGTTCGTGTCTAGATGCCTGAATTGCCAGTAAGTTAAGATAGAGCACTGAAGGCCTTGTGGTGTGGCCCAGAACATAGAGATCCCTAAATGGAAATGGGAGATGATTAACATGGACTTTGTAATAGGCTTACCTCGATCCCGTAGACAACATGATTCAATATTGGTGATAGTAGACAGAATGACCAAGTCAGTTCACTTTCTACCAATCAAGACGATGGATATTGCTGAGGACTATGCCAGAATTTATCTTAAGGAGATTGATAGGGTGCACGACGTCCCTATATCCATTATTTCAGACAGAGGAACTCAGTTCATAGCACAGTTTTGGAAGTCCTTTCACAAGGGGCTTGGTATGAAGGTGAATCTTAGTACAACTTTCTATCCGCAGACAGACGGGGAAGCAAATCGAACTATACAGACCCTGGAAGATATGTTGAGGGCGTATGTTATAGACTTTAAAGATAACTGGTATGATCATTTACCCTTGATTGAGTTCTCTTATAATAATAGTTTCCAGGCCAGCATACAGATGGCATTGTATGAGGCCGTCTATGGGAGAAGGAGCAAATCACCCATTAGGTGGTTTGAAGTTGATGAGGTAGGGTTGATAGGACGTGATCTAGTCCATCAGGCTATGAAAAAAGTGAAGGTTATCCAAAAGAGGCTTACGACAGCTCAGAGCCGAGAAAAGTCTTACACGGATGTTAGAAGGAGAGACTTGGATTTTGAGGTAGGCGACTGGGTGTACCTGATGAAGGGATTCATAAGATTCGAGAAAAAGGGGAAGCTCAGCCTATGATATATTGGCCCTTACCAAAGTTTGAGAAGAGTGGGTGGCATTGCTTATGAGTTAGAGTTACCAGCAGAATTAAGTGCGACACATCCGATATTCCATATTTCCAAGCTTAAGAAGTGCCTGGGAGATCCCTCTCTAGTTGTGTTAGACCCCGTATTTCTTTAAATTAAGGATAATTATACAATTGGGAAATTTTGTTGTGGATGTCGTGTAATTTGAACTTAA
>JAOTQR010080173.1:0-10056 GCA_025774065.1 Solanum ossicruentum
TTTCATAGCTCAAAACATGCATAGTCTCAATAGACAAAATCAATTCATGGTATAAGCTTGAAATAGATAGTTATGCACAATCAATCAACTTTTCATAAAATCCCAACATAATTTATACTCATAATCCATAATTAAAGATATCCATAGGTAATACAACTTGAAAATATGCAATTTTTATAAAAAAGGAAGATTGGGCTCCATGGGTGAAAGGACCCAATGGATGAACCCACATACCTCAAACTTGGGTTTTCTTGAGATTAGATTGAAGAGAACTTGGAGCTTGAAGAGAATCCTTGATTTCCAAAGTTAGGCTTGAAATATTTGAAACTTGAATGGAAATTTTGATAAAGTGTTGGAGAGGTTTTAGAGAGGGTTTTTGAGTGATATAGAGTTAAAAAAATGGCTAAGTATGGGACACTTCACATATAAATAGGCACAGGGTCATGAGCCAATGATCTTAGGCCGAAAAAGAGAATTAAGAAAAAACTAACACTGCTCCATGATCGCGTTGCGGAGCCATTGCGCACAACTACTATTTCCAAAAACATTTTGCAAAAATTATTTTTTATTGCTGGTCTTCTAAACTATCTCCCACTCAATTTTGCCCCTGATCAATAATATGAGGTCGAATTTTCAATATCACGCACAGATTTTAAGATATATGGAAATTACGATTATGGGAATTTTCGAAGTACATTTTTTGGACGTTTCATCCAATGCCCAAGGCTAAAGGTTTGCAAATGATAAGGTTCCTAACCCTAGAGCTCAAGGTGGGAATGGTGGGATGACTCTTCCAAGGTGCCCAAAATGTAGAAAAAATCATAGTGGTGCATGTTTGCGGAACACAAGTGCTAACTTCGGATGTGGAAAAATGGGTTGCGTGGTTGCAGATTGTCGAAGCAAGTGTAGACATGGCCGACCTCAGGGACAAGACGCTTACGGTGACCAAAGAGCACAAGGTAGTCAATATGGAGGTGCTCCACGCCATAACCAATTGTATGCTCTTCAACTGAGACAAGGGGTTGATAAGATGCCCGACATCATTACCGGTATGTTAAAGATCTATATTTTTGATATGTATGCTTTATTAGACTAAGGTGCCATTCTTTCTCTCATCAATTCATTTATTACTAATAGGCTTCATGTGTGTCCCGAATTGTTATGTGAACAAGTGTTTACCCCATCGGTGAGTCCATTCTTGCTAAAATAGTCTATAGGGGTTATCCCATGTCTATACTGCATTATGTTTTTCCTTGTGATTTTGTTGAGCTAGACATGGTAGATTTCAATATTATTCTTGGGATGAATTGGTTATATGTATACCATGCCACCATTGATTGCAAAACTTGTAAGGTTATATTCCAATTCCTTAACAAACCCTTCCTTGAGTAGGAAGGTCGTGATTCTATGGTCAAGCAAAGGTTCATCTCTTCTCTGTAAGGCCCAAAGGTTGATCTCCAAGGGTGCATTCATCATCTTATCAGGGGTTGGGGAAGTAGAGCCAAAAGTCCCTTCTGTTGAGTCAGTTCCAGTTGTCAATGAGTTCCTTGATGACTTTACCGATGAACTTCTCATTATTCCTTCCAAAACTGAAATAACTTTTGTATAGACCTCTTCCCCAACAGTAAACCCATTTCCATTCCTCCTTACCAAATGACCCCGGTAGAGTCAAAAGAATTAAAGGACTAATTGAAAGACTTATTGAAGAAGGGATTTATAAGGCTTAGTAAGTCGCCTTAGGGTGTACAACTGTTGCTTGTAAAGAAGAAGGATGGCTTACTTAGAATGTGCATCGATTACTGGAAACTCAATAAGGTCACTATGAAGAACAAATATCCCCTACTAAGGATAGATAACCTATATTTGATCAACTACAAGGGGCTAGTCACTTCTCAAAAATTGACCTTCGATCTGGGTTATTATTAATTAAGTATAAGGGAGTGTGTATTCC
Source organism: Solanum ossicruentum (assembly GCA_025774065.1). Lineage (NCBI taxonomy): Eukaryota > Viridiplantae > Streptophyta > Magnoliopsida > Solanales > Solanaceae > Solanum > Solanum ossicruentum. Next base: position 1,952 of record JAOTQR010080173.1, read on the forward strand.
CAAAATGGCTTTTTGGACAAGATATGGGCATTTTGAATTTGTGGTATCGGACTAACAAATGCTCCGACAATATTTATGGATCTCATGAATAGGGTCTTTAAATCCTACCTCGGCATGTTTGTGGTGGTGTTCATTGATGATATAGTGATTTATTCCCATAGTATAAAAGGAGCATGCCAAGCATCTAAGGGTAGTGTCACAAACATTAAGGGAAGAAAGGTTATTTGGCAAGTTTGACAAATGTGAGTCTTAGTTGAAGGAAGTCGCGTTTATAGGGCATCTAGTATCAGCTGAAGGGATCAAAGTGGACCCAAAGAAGATGGAGGTGGCAAGAAATTGGCCTAGACCCTTAAATTCGACAAATATTAGGAGTTTCTTGGATTTGACAATGTATTACTAGAGATCCATGAATGGTTTCTCCTCAACTACTTCTCCTTTGATAAAGTTAACACAAAACAAGACAAAATTTGTATGGATTGACAAATGTGAAAACAGTTTTCAAATATTGAAGGACAAGCTCACATCTGCTCCCATCTTGGCTATACTGGAAGGGTTGGAAGGGTTTTTAGTGTATTTTGATGCCTCAAGACGATTTGGATGCATTTTGATGCAAAATGGCAAAGTCATTGCCTATTATTCTAGGCAACTAAAAGTGCATGAGCGCAACTACCACACCCATGATCTTGAGTTAGTGGGGGTGGTATTTGCTGTGAAGATATGGCGTCACTATTTGTATAGAGCCGATGTATATTCACCGATCATAAGAGTCTCCAATATGTGTTCACCTAAAGACTTCTAATTTGAGGTAAAGAAGGTGGTTGGAATTCCTTAATGTTACAACATGAGTGTGCATTACCACTGAAGTGTTTGACAATGGCCGACCTTGACCGTCAATTGGTGAAACATGCACAAGCTCAGTAAAATTTGTATGGAGTATAAATTGGATTTGGAAAAGACTAATTTGGACACTAAGATGAATATGTGATAGAACACACTTTAGAGAGTACATAGAACCTTTCTTCTAGAGACCGGTAGTACTTCATATTGGGAGAAGAGGGTTTGGAATTCCACCTTGGGGAAAGAAATTAAAGCAAGAAGAGAAGATATTCTTTGTAATCCCTTGTTTACTCTTACCAGTTACAATGGAAGTTGATATTGGTATTGAATTTTATGTTTTAGTTATGTCTAGATAAAACTCATATTATTAGGTGTGTGTAATTGATATGGGTACTTGATTTATGACTGAGTATTATCTATTTTGAATGTTTTGTTGTTAATTACAGTAAGTTCATATTCATTACTATGTTAAACTGAAAATCTTGAGATTGGAAACTCATGGTTATGTTTAGATATTTAATTGTTGCAGTAATTATGAATGATTGGAGTGTGTAATCAATGCGATAGCATTAAAATATTGTGGGTTTTGGTTGAATACCTGATTTGGATCCAACAACTAAAGTATTAGAAGGTTTGCTTATAAATTACTTAGGCCAAGCGTGTCCTATAGTGACTTTGCATATGAAGTTGTAATAAGTTCATGTGATAAGCTGCTGTTGTCTGATTGGAAATAGTGGTTACAAGCGTGCTAGCTTACTGCTGACATATCTCCTAATTATTGTTCTAATTCAAATTTAGAAATCATTTGTTAGTTACACGTTAGTTACAACAGCTCTTATTAACTCTACAGTCGTTTAGTTCATATTATTACTTCCAAACTTTAACAATTGTTCTTATAGATTTTACCCTGAATCTTTTTTGGGTAAATACGAGATGACGATTGCAATATCTTCTTAATGTGTTTGAGGTATGTTGAGGCAGACATCAAAATGGCACTGTTTCTAGGGAACATTGTTGTATTCTTGTTAAACGTGTTTAATTGAACTAATCTTTTGTAGCTTCAATTTTCTTACTTGTTTTTCTTCTCTTTTGTGTGGTTTTGATTTTTCTTTTAGGTGAAGCTATGCACCCAGGAGTGAATAAATGGCAATGATATGGGGAGCCTAAATGATGTCAACTGGGACCAAATTGGTAGCACTGGTGCCATTTATTTGCCCCCATGTGCAGGCAATGTTGTGTTCTTATTACATGCACTATGCTCCAATTGCTCCAATTGAAGGGATTATTTGGTGGCCTAGCACAGGAGGATCCACATGAGCACATAACAATTTCGTGGATGTATGTTCACCATTTAGCTTCAAGGGCTACTCAAGAAGCTATTCGATTGCGATTATTTCCATTTTCTTTGTCCAAAGAAGCTGTGAGATGGTTGGCGAAGCCACCATAAGATTCGAACACCTCATGGGAGGAGTTACTTGAGGCATTTTATTAAAGATTCTTTCCTCCTTTTAAAGTGGTACAACTAAGAAGGAGCATTGAGAACTTTAAAAGAATTGATGGTGAACCGTTGCATAAAACTTTGTTGAGTTTCCAAAAGCTTTTGATCCAATGTCCAAATCATGGTGTCCTAGACCATCTTCTACTTAAATTTTTTTATGTTAGCCTTGTTGCGGTGAATAAGGGAATTGATGATTAATTGGTGAGAGGTGGCATAATGAATCATTCTTTTGTTGCAGCTTCCACTTTGCTTGATGACATGACAAAGATAATCGAGCATGCTATACCGGTGATGACCTCATTTCCTCTATTCCAAGGGGAATATCTAAAGAGCAAATGGCAAAGGATCAAGTAAGAGATGAGAATATGACTAAGATAATGACTCAACTTGATCTATTGACAAAGCATGTGATAGGTCGTAGTTCTAAGAGTGTAAATGTTGTTGGTAGTGTTAGCTATATGCCTTTTGATGATGTGCCTTATGATACTGCTTGCAATAAGGTGGTACACTACATGGGGAACTAATTGATGGGTTCTAGGCCGGCCTTTCCAAGGCAACCTAAGAACCAAAATTGAAACAACGATGGTAATTTGCGAGAAAGAGGGTGGAGAGATTGGGAAGAATGGTGGAGAGAAAGAGAAGGTGAAAGAGATCATTACATCCCCCTTTATAATATGATGAAGCCTAAGGAGCCTATTTTGAACCCAAAAAGCTTTTGTACTAAAGTCATGTTCACAAGAATCCTAAATAAGGTAGATGTTGCAGATAAAGTGCTAAAAGAGATAAAGTCAGACTTTTCTCAACTGAGTCAAATAGTGACGTCCCATTTGGCCTCTATCAAGCACTTGGAAACTCAATAAAGCACGATTGTAGCTCATCACAACCAATGACCAAATGGAGGCTTGCCTAGCAACACAGTGTCCAACTCAAAAAGTGATAACCAGCAGCGCATGGCCATTATAATATATAGTGGCGAGGTTATTGAAGGAGATGCACCTCTTCTGAATGTTGAGCTGAATGGAACTGCCAAGTCCTCTTTATGTGAGGTGGATAATGGACCAAAAGATGAAGGTAGTGATGTGATTGTTAATTAGGAAGGTAAGCCTCTCGGCAATCCCCAGAAGTAATAGTAATGTCAATGTTGGGGTGAACTCAGTAAAGCTAAAAATGTACCCCTGCCCCCCAAAATTTTTTTTCCTCATCCACAAAGTTAAAGGCTCCTCAAGTGAAGATTGATACTTCGTTTTCTCAAAGGCTGAAGAAGAAGGATGGCAACACCAATTTCCAAAAGTTATTATCCATGCTCAACACTCTGTCTATCAATATCCCATTGGTAGAAGCCCTTGTGGAGATGTTGAGTTATGCTAAGTTTAAGAAAGAGCTTGTGACCAAGAAAAGGAATCTTGAATGTGAAATAATTGACAAACAACTTGGTGGCAAAGAAAGATGACCCAGGTGCTTTTACCATCCCATGTACAATTAGGGAGTGCAAATGTGGCAAAGCTTTGTGTGACTTTGGAGCTAGCGTCACTCTTATGCCATTAGTCATTTTTGAGGAGGACACTACTTCTCCAATGACAATGAGATTGCTTATAGATGATCAGTCAATTAAAAGACCGATTGGTATCTTACATGATGTGTTATTTAAGGAATACAAGTTCATCCTGCTGACTGACTTTGTGATTCTTAATTACAAAGTTGAGATAGATGTGTCTATCATCCTTGGTAGACCATTTTTTATTACTGAGAGGGGCATTAGTTGATGTCGAAAAAGGAGACTTGAAATTTAGAATGAACAATGAACAGTCGCGTGCAATATATGTAAGGTTATGAAGCAACTAAGGACCTTTGGTGGTGTCGGTCATTGACCATGTTGAGAAACTATGATTTGCAAAGGACTCTACCGTGGCATGATGTTAAATAAGGCGCTACTTGGGAGGCAACCCAAGGTATTGGTAGTTCTTAAATAATGAGTGTTACTTGTGTAGGTATGTGATGTGGAGATTCTGAAGTGTGAGAAAAAGATGGAAAGATTGGCCACACAGTGGATCCCCGAGTTGGAATGACGACCTCTCTTTTGATCACTTTTTGAGTCAATTGATGACTCTTTAGATGCTATCAAATAAGGCTCTCAAAATTGAAATTTAGCGGATCGTCAAAATGGTTGGGCAATGCAAATTTCCATCGCCTTCTGGTGCAGATAAAAAGGTTTGAAACACTATAAGAAAAGGTGGTCACAAATATATTCAGCGGATTCGATGTCATGACCCGGACCTAGGTCTAGGAGTGACATGGAGAATCGGAATGCGAGAGTCCCCAAACAAGCCTCAAAGTATCAATTTTTACATCATTGGTTTGGAATCGAATAAAAATAGTAAATACATAGTTCTAAGGGATGGGAAAGTAGGACTCACGGTATAGGGATGTCATAGGATTAGGTATTAACAGGAATTCACATAACACATAGCACGTAAGGAATAAAGGGGCGGATAAGTATGACTCACTATGTGGGGCAATACGGGACTTAAGATTTTCCATGTTTCCATATCATAACATAATCACATGTCATAATACTCATAATCAAATCATAGTAACCATATCCAATGGATAGTGGTAATATCATCTCCAAATAGCAAGACATAGCAAATAACCATATAATGATTTGCATGATGTCAATTAATGCTTCTAGTCGTAGAATAGGATGAGGGCTAAGATATATCTCGAGCTCACCCTCAAAGTAAATATAAGATAAGCAGAAGTAAATAAGGTAGATGGATGGTGACTTGTCCTTAAAAGATAGGACTCACCAGAACAACTGTCATAAATCTGAACTAGCTGTCAAATGGTGGATGAATGTAGTCTCTAGTCTCTATATGGTTAGATCATGCCGGCAAAAAGTATGCATTAGTATTTTTGAATGTACTAAGTATGCGGGCGTGCAATGCACATGAACTTAGTAAATTTGCATTAAATGTTAGATGGCAAGGGCACATATATAGAAAGAGATATATATAAAAGAAGAGTAATATAACAATAGGCCGTGAAATTCGTGATGCTTATATAAAGAGGGGACGAGACCTCAATCGACATATAAGACCAAATGAGCTATTACTTAGAATTCCAATGTTATTTCCACACCGAGAAAGAGGTGGTCAACTTGTCAAAGGGGAACCATACTTCTCTTTATGGGCCTCCCATTTTGGAGAAGTAACCTTCCCTACGGGCCTCCTATTTTAGATAGGATTTTCACATCATTTCTAGTGGATCATGCCTCAACTAAGGGGATGAGCCTCAGGTCTCAATGCCTTATAACTACACCTTACGAGCCTCTCATTTTTGTGAGAGTTACTATATTCATATACATATGTTGGCATATAGTTCAAGAGAATGAAGAGGACCCTTGGGGATAGCCTTGACGCCTCCAATCTCATTGGTGCTAATTCATCATCCAATAAGAATACATATACATGCTTTCAAAAGATGTACAAGTCATTTCAAATCATTAAAAGCCAAACATTTTTTTAGAATCATTCATGTTTGGGCTCAAAAGCCAAATCATAATTCATATCATACTTTTCATGCATAGGAATAGCCTATTCACAATTTCCAATGAGGTGTAAACACCCAATATGCTCAAAGATCCAATGTCATAGATATTTATATGATCACATTCTTGTCATAACCATATGAGTGAGCTTAACCCACCAATTAATTTTCATAAACATATGGCGGCTTAACCCACTAATTCATTTTCATCAAAATCCAATGCTCATGTATGCAAATGTCATGAATGATATGACAATAGCATGGACAATAGATATTTAATCTTAAATCAACAGTTCAATATGAAATTCAAGTAAATCTATAAGTACAATCTATATTCAAATCACATTTTAGATTACCCATGCTTAAATCAAACTTTAAAGAGATAATACTAATCAAATCTTTATAATACCAGTGCAATTCAACATATTAGGGCTTATATTACTTTAAAATCCACAATAAAACATAGATCATATCTCAATTGAATCAACTAAATAATAATCTTAAAAATCCATAATTAAGTAAGCTTAAATTTCATAAATCAAGTGTAAAAGAGTTTGGGTCTCTATGGTTGAAAGGGTCCATGTATCAATCCCACATACCTTACTTAGGAAGATGAATTTGAGCAGAATTTAGGTTGAAGTTGAAATCCTAATTGAATCCTAGCATAAATCTTGAAGATGAGACTTGGAGATAAATTTGAGAGTTGACTTTGGAAACTAAGTGTTAGTCTTGATTCTTGAAGAAGGGGATAGAATTAGTGTAGGAGAGGTTTAGGAATGTAAAAGGGGGGGGGGGTTAAAAGGTCTTAAAAAGCCTTGGGTATGGGCCAAATATCAAGAATACCTCAATGAAATAAGCCTTTGAATTATATCCGGAACTTACTATGAGTGGCTTTTTTAAAGGTCGTTAAGCTTTTAATGGTCCGTGAAATCACACTGTCCCAGCCCAGACAGTATCTACGAAAATAGGCATAACTTCTTATTCCGAATTTCGAATTGGGTTAGACTGGATGCATTGGAAAGATAATTCAAAGAGCTTCAATTTGGTATTTGTAGAATACCCAATTCCTTTTGAGTTAATACATATGACAATTTAAAATTTACCCTTCTATCGGTTTTTCTGAAAAGCTTAGCCAATGAATTCCTTTGAACTTGGCTTGGTGTAGGAGACCCCTGATGAACCTAAACCAGTTAAATAAGCTTGGATTGAGGGTTTGAAAGTGAATTCAGCTTAAGCTTGAAAGTGCCATGGTAATCCTCCAATTATAGCTCGAAAATAGGATTTGGAAAGTGTCTGAGTGAGTGAATGAGAAGTTAACTGTTAGAATAAGAATGAGTAGTAATGATGGAGTATGACTGTTTTAGAGGTCCCATATAGAGGTCACATGGATAGTGGAGGCTTCCATAAGGTGCCACCTTGGTCCAAAACTTTCCGTAATCAAATTTCCAAGCACCATTAAGGTCATACAAAGTCCGGGTCGTTACATTCGATGAGTAAGTTGGCATCGTCAAATCTCGCGCTTGACCGACCTCTTTGAGGTTTTTAAATTCTTCCACCTTTTCACTTTTCCCCTTCCCTCCTGTTCACTTCCTAAGAAACTAAATACCTTCGTAGCATTTAAATTCTCTATTTTCTTAGGGATTGTGGCAAAGAACCTACAAAATCAAATTTTGTTAATCTCACTGTATGTGCATTGACTGCAAAGATGAACGTAGGGCCTAGACATAACATAGCAAATGGGAAACCTAAGGGACCCCAAACAAGCCTCTTAACATATCATTTACACATCCTTGGTCACGGAAGCAAAGTAAACAACAATAAGAGAGTATAAAAACAAGGATAAAGGGACTAAGGGAAGTCTTTTATAGAATAAATTATTGAAAGAGTCAAAGCTCAAAGCATAATTACATATCTTGTCCAACAACACCTCTATTATAGATTGGGCGGGGGCCAAGACAACCTTCCGGGCTCACCCTTTTAGTATCAAAGTTCAACATAAAGAGATAACCAAAGTAAGAGTGCAAAGCTAGTGTCCCCGAACATAAGGACTCACCAATAGCTTATCTTCAAGATGACCAACGAGCCATCAGGAGGATGATCACGAGGGGATTACATGGTAACATCATGTAGGCATAGAATATGTGTTAGTACATTTGAATTTACCAAGTACGTGTGGTGCAATGCAACAAGAGATAGGTAACATAATCAAAATGCATAATCATAA
>JAOTQR010080175.1:0-41216 GCA_025774065.1 Solanum ossicruentum
GAGTGTTGGCCGATTAAAAATAACCACGTTCAGAAGATGCATGTCGCTGAGATGAGAATGCTGAGATGGATGTGTGGTCACACCAAAAGTGACAAGGTTAGGAATGAGGCGATTTGGGAGAAACTGGATGTGGCGTTGGTGGAGCATAAAATGAGGGAAGCGAGACTGCGGTGGTTCGGTCATGTGCAGAGATGGGGTATCGACGCTCCTGTTAGGAGATGCGAGAGGTTGGTTGTGGGAGAGACTCGGAGAGATAGAGGTAGACCTAAGAAGTACTGGGGGGAGGTGATTAGACAGGACATGGCAATTCTCAACCTAACGGAAGACATGACCTTAGATAGAAAGATGTGGAGGGCGCGAATTAAAGTCGCAGGCTAAGTTCTCCTCCTCCTTTTCCTTCCTCTACTTTTCGTTAGTAGCATTGGCATAATTTTACTAATGTTAGTCCGTTTCCTTTAATCCTCTGCGTATATGTGCTAGTTATAGTACAGTTCATTACTGTCACGTGATATGTATGGTTCGTCGCATCTGTTCTTTTATCATATCTAGCCTTTCTGCTCCTGGGTTTTGTGCTGAGGGTTTTAGGAAACAGCCTCTCTACTTCTATGAGGTAGCGGTAAGGTCTGCGTACAATCTACCCTCCCCAGACCCTACTTGTGGGATACTACTAGGTATGTTGTTGTTGTTGTTGTATGCGCCAAAGATCATACTACTATGTATTTACACATTATCTACACTACCTAAATATGCCGGTTCAATAGAAAATTAAGCATCCACAATGAAAAGGAGTCACAGCAAGAAAACCTTGGGATCAAAAATAGGGGAAGTTATGCTTGAGGCTACTCAGACCTCACTTTAATCCATAACTTCCAAACCCCACAAAAATAGAATACTTTGTCTTCAAAGTAAAGACAAAAAGAAGAAATACATGGGCATACCTTGGGTTGCCTCCCAAGAAGCACCTGATTTATTATCGTGACATGATACGAGGATTTTTGTACTCATACCTCTTCAAGGTCCCAATCCTCCAGTGTATTGATTTCTTCCATATCGCCCATGTATAGTTTGACCCTCTGACCAATGACTATGAAGATTTTACCATCCTTGCTTTCTAACTCGATGGCTTCATAACTAAAAATGTTTACCACCCTAAAAGGTCCTATCCACTTGGATCTGAGTTTCTTGGGAAACAACTTCAACCTAAAGTTATAAAGCAAAACCATGTCCCTTGGAGAGAAATGGCGATTCTCAATACTTTCATCATGTTGAACTTTCATCATTTGCTTATATAATGTAGAGCTCTCATATGCTCATAGCCTAAACTCTTCAAGTTCATTTACTTGCATTAACCTAGATGTTGTTGCTACATTACAGTCTAGATTCAGCTTCTTCAGTGCCTATAGTGTTTTGTGTTCAAGTTCAACTGATTGATGGCATGCTTTCTAAAACACCAATTGATATGGAGACATTCTGATTGGAGTTTTCAGGGCCATGCAGTAGGCCCACAAGGCGTCATCCAACTTCCTTGACCAATCAGTGTGATTCACAATCACTATTTTGGATAAGATTTGCTTTATCTCCCTTTTTGATACTTTTACTTGCCCACTGGTTTGGGGATGGTATGGGGTTGCCACCCAGTGCTTTAGACCATACCTTTCAAGGAGAGCTTTAAACATTCAGTTGCAAAAGTGAGAACCTCCATCACTGATAATTGCACAAGGTGTACAAAACTTGGAAAAAATTATTTCTTCGGAGAAACTCGTTAGCACTCTGCCATCATTGTTTGGTAAGGCTATGGCCTCTACCCATTTACAGACATAATCAACTGCACCCAAAATATATTTATTACCATGACAACTAACAAATTGTCCCATAAAATCAATGCCCCAAACATCGAATAGTTCTATCACCAAAATAGGTTTTAGAGGGAGCTCGTGTGTTCACGAGACCCCACCCTTTCTTTGGCATGTATCAGAAGACTTAACATAATCATGGGCATATTGATGTATAGATGGCCAATAGTAGCCACACTGTAACACCTTATAAGCAGTTCGAGCTCCACTGTGATGGCCACCCACCTACGATGAGTGGCATGCTTTAAGAATACTTAGTATCGCAATTTCAGGAACATATCTAGGTACGATCCCATCTGCACAAACGCAAAATAAATATGGATCATCCCTTAAGAAATTATTTGCATCATGCATAAACTTATGCCTTTGATGGGTGTTCAAATCGAGAGTCACTATATAATTCACCAAGTAGTCAGCATAGTCTGAAACCAATGTATAAGATCATATGAGGCTGCTAAAACTCTCCCATAGGGAAATGAATCATTGATGTCAAGTTCGTCATCAAAGTTCACCATAGCTTCATCTTCCAATCTGTAACGATGGTCTACTACCTGATTTTATGATCCCTTTCTGTCAATCACATCAAAATTAAATTCCTGCAGCAGGAGTGCCCATCTGCTTAGTCTCGATTTTGCGTCCTTTTTAGCCAATAGATATTTGAGTGTTGCATGGTGTGTGCGTACGATATCCTTATCTCCCAATAAGTATGAATGGAAATTTTCAAAGGCAAAAACCAAAACCAACAATTCCTATTAAGTGACTGTATAATTTTTCTGGGCCACATTAAGAGCTTTGCTAACATAATAGATAGGATGTGTGATGCCTTAAAACCATACCTAATGCCACCCCACTAGCATCACACATTAGTTCAAATGGTTTTGACCAATCTGGACCCATAGTAATGGGTGCTGAGGTCAACTTTCTTTTCAATTCTTCGAAGGCTTGCATACATGTATCATCGAATATAAACTTGGCATCTTTCTCCAACAACTTGCACAAGGGTTGTGAGATCTTGGGAAAGTCCTTAATGAAGCGTTGGCATAGAAAACTCTTGATACCTTTCACAGAGATTGGTGATGGAAGTTTCTCGATAACCACTATTTTTGCTTTATCCACCTCAGTTCCCTTTCCGAAAATTCTGTGACCAAGCACGATGACTTCTTTGACCATAAAATGACATTTATCCTAATTCAACACCAGAAGACTCTCAACAAACCTCTGCAACATATCATGTAAATGTCCGAGAAAATAGACATCATGCATTTTTGAAATGTGGCTGGAGCATTACATAGTCCAAAAGGCATTCTTTTAAAGGCAAAGATACCATATAGGCATGTGAAAGTTATTTTTTGTTGATCTTCGGACATAGTAACAATTTGATTATACCTGGAATATCTATCAAGGAAACAATACCATCCTTTCTCTGCCAGTATGTCAAGTATCTAATCCATGAACGGCATAGGAAAATGGTCTTTCTCGATAGAAGCGTTGAGTTTTCTGTAATTCATACAAACTCTCGATTCAATGAGTGGTGTCATAGGAATCAACTCATTCTTTTCATTAGGTACCACTATGATACTTCCTTTTTTTGGCACACACTGTACTGGACTAACCCATTCACTGTTGACGATCAGGTACATTACTCCTGCATCAAAACACTTGATGATTTCTTTCCGCACAACCTCTTACATTGGGGGGTTCAATCATCTCTGATGTTCAATACTAAGTTAGTAATTCTTGGATAGTTAAATCTTATGAGTGCATATACTAGGGGGAATGTCAATAATATCTACATTTGTCCACCCAATGACCCTTTTGAATTTCTTGAGAACGGAAATGAGGTCCTCTTTTGGACCTTACTTAAATCGGCTACAATTATGACTGGAAGCATGTTGTTTTCTCCTAGGTATGCATACTTCAGATGTGTGTCTATTGCTTTTAACTCTAACTGAGGTGTGATTTCTATAGAAGGCTTTATAGGTGGCATTTCTCTATTGGGCAAATCCAAATCTAACTCCAACCTGGCCTATCGCCTAGACCCATATGACACGCCAAGAGCATTTACCAGTTCCTCATAATCAGGAATGGTTTCACCAACAAAATTCATCAATACAGATGCCAAAGGTTCAACTCCTAGCCTCAACTCAACTGGAATCTCCACTTCATCGTCATCGCTCATTTCAATCCTTAAAACAACCTACAATTCATAACTCATTCTATATTGTTGGCATACTTGAAACTTAACTACCTCGTCACCAAACCTGAAGTAAGCAGACTCTTTTCCATATCAACCAATGCTCGACCTATGGCTAAGAAGGGTCTTCCCAACATGATTAGTACTGCAAAAATACCCTCATAGTCAAGTATGACAAAATTTGTGAGAAATAAAAATTTATCTACCTTGACCAGAACATCATAAATTATCCCTACAGGCTTTTTGATTGTTCTGTCTTCCATTAGCAACCACATCTTTTAGGGACAAGAGTACCTAGGCTATGACTTCTGAATATGGTAAGAAGAATTAGGTTAATGCTAGCTCCCAAATCACATAATACTTTGGCAAATGCAAATTCCCCAAAACTACATATTATGGTGAATGCACCCGGATTTTCCCACTTTTCTACTAGCGACTTCGTGGTGATGGCACTACAACATAGAAAATTTTGGTTGAGGTATTGGCTATTCTTTTTCTTCTACTTAACTAGATCTTTCATCCATTTAGCGTACCCCGGCATCCCCTCAGGAGTTTCAACTAAGGGGATGTCCAATGATAACTTCTTAAGCATCTCCAAAAATTGTTCAAACTTACCTTCCTCGTTTCTCTTCCCAAGCCTTTGGGAAGTGGAGGACGGGGCCTTGGGAAGGTTTTTTATATTTCTTTGATTGCTCTTTTTTGTTGGGTACTTCAGTCTCTTCATTTACCTTCGTCTTGCGGATTCCATCCATAACCCTTGGCATAGCAGGGTCAAAAGTGCTTTTGCTACTCCTAGTCGTGGCTGCAATGCAATGCCATTCATTTATAGGATTTTGAATCATATTGCTTGGTAAAGTTCCCTATTGGCATTGGTTCAATTTTGAAGACACTTACCCAAATTATTGTTCTATTTGCGTAATCGCTACCGAGTGAGACTCTATTTTTTGGTTAATACTTGAAATGTTTGCTTTCATTCCCTTCAAGGTCTCAAATTTATGGTCAGCTCTATATAACAACTTGTTAAACATCTGTTCAAACCTAAAGTGCCTGGCACGACATCACGTTTGTGAGGCGACACATAAGGACCATTCCTATAACCATCTCTTCTACCCCATTCAGCATCCGACACTTTATCACTTTCATAGTAGCCACCTCGGTTCTCTCTATAAGCACTATCACGGTTGTAGTTCCGACCTTGATTCCCGGAACCTTGCCTCTAATATTCTGAGTTAGACCCTTGGGGGTTATTCCAGAAACCCACCGCTTTATTACTCATAAAACAAGTATCTTCATCAAAGAATGCATCTTCATAGATAGGAGCCTTAAGATGTTGGCGAGTGACCGCTTTGACACTTACTTGGTTTTACTTCAAGACCAAGTCCATACTCGTGCAAAGTTGAGCATGTTGCTCCATGATCTCTTCATTGGCCATTGGTTGGTCATTGTTGGTGTTGACTGCATAAAAGGTTTTCATTGCACCTCGCTCTCATTGACCCCATGCTCTATTTGTTTTAACCACGTGCTCTATCCTTGTGGCTATTAATGCAAATGGTTGGTCAAGAAACATTCCTCCAATTATTGTGTCGGCGCAAGCTTGACTATTCCCATCAAGTACCCGATAGAAAATCTCAACCAAGGCATTATCAACAATCTTGTGATCAGGTACCATCCTTAAGCATTTGGTAAATCTCTCCCGTTTTTTTCTAACAGAGTCACCCGACAATTGCTTAAAGTTATTTATTTTATCATTTAGCTTCAACTTCTTAGATCTTGGGAAATATCTTTCAAGAAACACTCTCTGAAGTTCTGCCCAGGTTGTTATTGTACCCAGAGGAAGCTCAGACAACCAAACAGTTGCATTCCCAATCAGTAACAATGGAAACACCCGCAAACCGACAACATCAAGAGAAAGATTTTGTGTGCCCATAACACTTTTGCAAACAAAAATAATGTTATGGAGATGATGGTGGGGATCCTCTGAAGGTAGCCTTGTGAATAGCCCACGGTTTTGGAGCATTTGAAGTAATCCACTTGACACCAAGAATTTAGTGTCTACTGATAATAGAGGTACCACTATAGCACCAGTAACATCCATACCCATAGGGTTCAAGCAATATTGGTTCCGCCCATAAGCATTCTCGTTGAAGTCCCTAAGTTGTGGCCTATTATCCCATGGTGGTGAATTCTCCTCTCTTCCCATATCATCACTCATATTCATTTCTTCCTCAACTAAAATATCCTTATTCACTTGACTCATTCTTTTAAAGATTAGATAGATCTCCAAATTGATCGGAGCTAAGGCATTGCCTTGACTCCTTATTTTGGGCAAATAACCTAATACACCCTGCAATTAAAATCAAACAACAACAACAAAAAAGTAAAAAACAAGAAATTCTAGAAATTAATACTTGAACTAACTACTAGTAAAATCAAGTCAAAACCTAGTCGTATTCCCCGACACCGTCGCCATAATTTTTGACGACTGATGTTCACACTCTAATAACAGAGCGGTACCTATTAGTAATTAACCTAACCTTTCGGTTAGGTTCGAATCAATAGGGAATACAGGGTTTAACTACAAAACTTCACTACCAATCATTTCAAGTATCTATAACGACAATCTTTAAAAGGGGGAAGGCTTGTAATTCAAGAACAAAAATAAATAGACACTAGACTACAATGTAAGAAAACACTCACAATTTTGGGACAACTAGGTTATTTTGTTCCCCATGGTCCGTTGACTTGGTTAACTTAGATAACAAAACTACAATTAGAGATTCGCATGCAATACAGTAACTTAGGTTCTTCCTGCCCTCTTGTGAAGGTGAAGATCAAATTTCACCATGGCGCTTGGTTAGAAACCTTGGCGTGCCAACTGACCGGTACCTATTATCCCAGTCAACCTCCCTTTGGTAAGGGTTGGCTGATTAGATGAGAACATATTAATCAAATTGTATCATCTATTTCTCTTTTCCTATTCAGCACATCTTGGTTGGGATCATGATAGTAGGCTGAGTTTGGTATTGGCCACCACCAAACAACAATCATAATGAAGAGAAACATACAGTACATGCAAAACCTCAATCATAGAAATGCACAAACCTAGGTCATCTCAAGTCAACTACCCATGGTTCCTACAACTCTAAGTTGTGGGTTCTTAGCTACTCATGGCTAAGGAAAAACCAACAAAAATGCAAATATAAGACATGATTGAGAATTTTACACAAAGCAATGAAGATTGAAGACACCACAAGTTGCAAACCACAAGCTTGGTAGATTGATAGTAAGTACAAAGCAAGTTTTTCAATCCCCAAAATTGGGTTTTCCAAGAGAAAAAATGAAGAACATTTCTAGAACACTAAAATATTCTTGAGAGAATATTCAAAGGCACATTCAATATCTCTCAACTGAAATTTTGTTCTTCTCCTCTCTCAAATAAACCCTAACTTAAAGTATTTATAGTAGTTACAAGTTTAACCTTAAAATTACATAGAAAAGACATATAGAAGCTAGTATGCCTCATAGATACGATTCGTAGGGTGACCTATGAGTCATAATCAGGATCAGTATCAAGTTCATGGCATCTTGGACTCAACTGGTATGACCCACTAGTACGAGTTGTAGCTTGGGCTATAAATTGTATGCTCCTCTTGTAGTTTAGGCCTTTAGTTGTTGATCCAAAGTTTGGGCACTCTATTTACTACGAGTACATCTATACGAGTCGTAGTGAGACTTAGGACTTGTTGGATGGCCTCGTAGGGTTGACTTTCATTTAGCAGATTTCTGATTTTTTGTCTCTATTTCTTGCTATGATAGTACCCCATGACTCGTAGCTTGGGCTATAACTCGTAGGTGAACTCTTATGTCCTATGCTTTAGCAAAATCTGTAATTTTCTCCCAAAATCCTGTCAAACTAACTTTTTTGCAAGAACAACACAAAAACACATAAAAACCATAAACAATTGCATTAAGAACTTACAAAAGATCTTGTTTTAGGCATTTAGTGTGTTATATATACACAACACATCAACCACTAATTAACATGATGGCATGACACTCCTCATTCACCAAATTGAATCACCCATCACAAACTTATTCATCCTAGACTTTGGCTCGGCCACCAATTATAGAGAATATTTGGAGAGTAAGTTGAACTTGAGGGCATACTCCCTCACACAAATCGACCTTTGTTTTAGATTCATGAATTCCGTCATTTTCGCCTCCCTTAGCTCAAAAGGGAAGAATTGGCTAAGAAGTGCCGCTTTAAACTCTTCCCAAGGAATGGAATCATTATTTCCCCTCTACATCTTCCATTGCACAAACCAAATTTGAGCCATACCCTTTAGTTGGTAGGCTACTAGTTCCATCTTCTCCTCTGAAGTCACCCCAATGATAGTCAATGCCTTGTATATCTCGAAATCTTGAGGATCTTCATCAACCTTAGACCTATAGAACTCTGTTGGATTCATTCTAGTTAAGTCCCTTACCCTTGATGCTGGAGTGAGATCATAAGAGGCTTGGGCCCCTTAGTTTTTTTGATTAGCCATAGCATGGGCCAACATAGTGATAGCATTCCAAAACTGAATCTCAGTAGCCCCTCCATCTTTATGAGCTTTAGGGGTAGGATAATCCCATTGTCCCATATGTGCATGGCCCATCCTTGTCCTACCTCTTTGTAGTGGCATGATGAACAACTAGAAGAGTAATGAATATTTGTTAGGGAAAAAGCCTTACCTTACAACTAAGGCATGATATAGACCATGAAGAAGTGAAACATTTCCTAAAATGCCTCATAGCCTCCCATTCATAGTTGTGGCCTGCTTCATAATCATGAATAAGACTCTAATCGATGCAATGTGTTGAGGACAATTAACAATCTAGTGCTCTGATTCCAAGTTTGTCATGACCCAGACTAGGCAATAGATGTGACAAGGCAAATGGGGTACCGAAGGAACCCTAATCAGTCCTCCTAGCATATCATACATACATCCTTGATCGTATAAGCAAGATAAAACAACAAAAGGGAACATAAACAAGGGAAATTAGGACTAAGAGAAGGAGTTTAATACCTTAAATGACATAGATGAGTCAAAGGTCAAGCATAATTACATTATTTGTCCAATAACACCTCTGAACATAGAATTTGAGTAGGGGCCATGACACATTCAGGGCTCACCCTCAAAGTCATAAGCATTCAACAAAAGAAAAGAGTCTTTACATAGCATGAAATCAATAAATGTTATCCTCAAAGTTGAAGACTCACCAAATCTTACCTCAATAGATAGTACTATCCATGTGGAGGAGAAGGATGATCAAATGGAGCTCCGATTCTTACATGGTAACATCATGTAGGTATACAGTATGCGTTAGTATGGTTGACTATACTAAGTATGTAGGATGCAATACAACATGAGTTAGGAAACATAATCAAAATGCATAATTAAGCATATAGCAATATGGCATGCATCAATGATACTTGAAATAAACATGCTTATATATAACATATCACATGGGTAGCAAGAGACCATCATTATAAAGTCGAAGGCCTACCACCCCCTTGGAAAGGTGATTGAGGTACCAACCCCTCAATTGGTTGGTAGTTATAACACCCTTTCATCCATGGTGATTGAGGCTTGACACCCCCTCAACAAGGACACCGAGGCATAGAACCCCCTCAACAAGATGATTGAGGCTTGACACGCTCTCAACAAGGCCACTGAGGCTTGATATCCCCTCAACAAAGCCATTGAGGATTGACACACCCTCAACAAGGCCATTAAGGCTTGACACCCCTTCTTCAAGGTGATTGAGGCTTAACACCCCCTTAACAAGGCACCGAGGCTTGGTTCCCCATCGATAAGGTCATTGAGACATGGCACCCTCTCAATAAGGTGTTCAACTTGCAACATCATAGACATTTATCATGTATTCAACATATATATACATTACTTCTATCATCATAAAGCTACTTGACTCATAATTCATACAATAGACCTTCAATAACTTAAGAACCTTAAATCAAACATTTTATTAAACAATTGGTGGGTGTGTAATTCTAGTGTAAAACCATGTAATTAAAGTGTAAAATCAAGCACTGAATCTTTAAGTAAATAAGCTCACTAACAATTTTGGTAATACCCTCATGCAATATACATTACACCCTTCATCAAATCTCAAGATAGATCAAAGATTCATAGCTCTAAACATGCTTAATCAATCACACTTTTATGAAACTCAAACATAGTTTATAATCAAATTCATAGTAAGTAGGACCCATGTTTAATTTATGTAAAAAGGGAGCTTAGGCACCATGGGTGAAAGAACCCAATGGTTGAAACTCACATACCTTGTCTTTGGTGATTTCCTTGAATAAGATTTGAATGGAGACTTAAAGCTTGAATGAAATCCTTAGATTCAAAATGAGATTCGGACACTTGAATTTTGGGTTAAATATTTATCTAAGTGTTAGAGAGGGTTTTGTCTACATTTGAATCATAAGAGGTTAAAACATGACTAAGTATAGGTTTATTTACATATGGGGTGCCTTTAGACCAAGACCCAAAGGCCTAGGACCAGAACAAGAAAATTTGGCAATTTCTACACAGGGGCGCACCCTGGCCACTTCGCACCAGGGACGCGAACCCTCACTTGAATTCCATTTTTTTGGAATTTTGAGATTCAATAAGGTTTCTCTAAAATTGATTTTAGACCCATTCCCCACTCAATTTTTCTCATGAACAATAATATGATGTCAAATTTTTGATATCACACATAAATATTTAGATATATGGAACTTACGATTATGGGCACTTCTGAGGCACATTTTTGGGAACTTTGTTTAGTATCATTTCACCCACATTCTAAGTACATTCAATCATACTAACACATATTCTTTGCCTACATGATCTAACCATGTAGAGACCAGAGACTATCTTCATCCTCCTCTTGATGATTACCTTGGATTTGTGAGAGTTGCTTGTGGTAAGTCCTATCATCCAAACATAAGCCACCTTCTCTCTACATATTATGCTATTCATTTATGTTTTTGCTTTGAGGATGAGCCTAGGACATGTTTGGCCTCCGTCCTATTCTATTACTTAGAGGCATTGTTGCACAATATGTAAACTCTATATGTGAATTTGTGTTATATTATGCTATTTGCTTATGGAGATTGTGACTATGGTTATTTCTTTGATTTAATGATATGGTGGTATGTTATGATGAGTTGTAAATGTGGAAAGTTCTAAGCTTTTTTTATCCCCATAGCATGAGTCATACTTACCCACCCTTTAGTTCTTATGTTCTACATGCTCTGTGAATCCATGTTTATTCCTATCCCTGACATCCCATAGTGTATGTCATAAATCCTTGTTACTTAGAACTATATGCTTAATGTCTCATTGTACGCTTCCAAAATGGTGATGTGAATGTGGATACTATGAGGATTGTTTATGCACTCTCGGGTTCCCATTTGCTATATAACCCCTATGCCCTTGGCTCGTGTTGTGACAGTGAATGCATTTATTTTTATGTTTATGGACTGTTTTGAGACATGTCTTAAGTGTGTGATTAGAAAACTTTGTGACTTGATATTTAAGTTTTATTTTTGCATACATACTGGGTTATTAGCTAATTTACATTTTAGATCCTACCTTTAAGTATATTCAGGGACAAATGTTCCCAAAGGGGAGATATTGTAATGACCCTGATTTTAGGAGCTTCGAGTGCAGAAAAGTTATATAGAAATGACCTGAAGTCAAGTTCACGTGGGTGATATATGGACCCGTAAGTAGAGATACAACTCCTAGGTTTGACTTTTCAGCATGAAGTTTAGGAAAGGAAAAGGTTTCCAAGTGTGGAGTAACCTAGAGACTAATTGATGGCTTGTAGCAAGGACAATAGTTCATAGAGATTTCTTACTTCATAAATTATGAATTTCAAGATCACTTTCAATATGGATCTTTTAAATTAGTGTTGATTTGACTAAATTGAGATATGAGCTGTATTTGATTGATTTTTTTAATGTTAGGCAAGCATTATTATATTTAATTGCATTGATATTATAAAGGTTTGAATGTGCATGTCTCTTTAAATATTGAATTTACGCATGGGTAATTCCAAATATGCTTCAATTATGGATTCCTTCATGGATTTACTTTTATTTCATCTTATAATGTTATTTAAAATATGAATATCTATTTCTCATGCTATTCTCTCATCATTCATGGCATATACATACATGGACACTATTTTTCATAAAGTTTATGATGTGGGTAAAATCTAATTACGTTGATGAATATGATTTCAAGGTAAGTGTGGGTATGACATGACATGTGATCATATAATGTCTATGATATAGCCCCTTGAGCAATATTAGGTGTTTACGCCAACATGTACAAGTTTGAATGAGTTATTCCTATGCATGAAAGTATGATATGAAGTATGGTTTTTTGCTTTGTAGCACAAGTATGCACTATTATGAAGTACATTTGGCTTTTAAGCCTATATATGCATGATGAGTTTTGGAAGGACTTATTCTCTTTATAAAGAATGTATACATATATGTATACCTGTCTGATGATGGCTTAGTACCGAATGATATTAGAGATAGAAGCTCGACCTAAGGGGTCCTTAAGTAAAGTCTCTTTTCTTATAACTACGTGACATGGTAGGTATATGTTTATGCCTCTTTTTTCAGATGATTATGAAAGCTTTCCAAAATGGTTATAATAAAGGTAGATATCACACTTAAATGAAAGGGTCGTAAGCCGTGGTGAAGCCTGCCTTTGGCAAGTAGTCTACTCTCATCCGATAGGAGGCTTTCATCGGTAGAATTCATGTACTAGCTAGCATGGGTTTGAGATGTCAGTCAAGGTCCCGTCCCCGTATGTTGAAGTATTATGGCATTCGTGCATCATAGACTTCATGGCATATTGATAATATATACTTCTTTTTATATATGTTCCCTTGTCATCTAAAATTATTGTAGGGTGATAAATTAATAAGCATTTGCATTCCTGCATAATGAGTACATTCAAACATACTAATGGATATTCCTTTCTTACATAATCTAACCATATAAGGACAAAATACTATCTTTATCCACCTCTTGACAACTAGCTTATTGACAAAGAATTGTTTGTGGTGAGTCCTATCATCTAAAGACAAGCCACCTTCATCCACCTTCTAGGTTATGATGCTTTATGTCTTTACTTTGAGGGCGAGCCTGGGACATGTCTTGGCCCCATCCTATTCTATAACTTAGAGGCGTTGTTGGACGTCATGTAAACTCTATGTACGGGCTTGCTATATGCTATGTTATTTTACTTGTGGAGATTATGATGATGGCTATCTCTTAATGTTGGTGATATGGTAATGATGGAATGTGGAATTATGGAAAGTCTTATATCCCTTCCACTCCCATAACATAAGTCATACTTACCCACCCCATAGTTCTTATATGTTATATGTTATGTGAAACCATGCAAATCCCTATGCTGTGACATCTCCATAGCATGAGTCATACTTACCCACCCCTTAGTTCTTATGTACTATGTGCTATGTGAATCCATGGAAATTCTTATCCCTATGACATCCCTATATTGTCAGTCATACTTACTCGTCCCCTAGAACTATGTGTTTATCGTTAAATTGTATGCTTGTGAACTGATAACATATGTATTGATATTATGAGGCTTATTTGGGTACTACTCTCGGGTTCCCATTCATCTTATCACTCCTATGACCTACGCTTGGTTCATGATAAGTTTAATATCAAAGCACTAGGTTTATAAATGATCCTCAGATTCCAACATGTTATGCCAAGTAAAGTCCTATTCATGGGTGTCAAATAAACAATATGTATAAGTGGGAGGCTATGAGGGCATTTCAGGAATTGTCTCACCTCTTCATGTCTTATATCATGCCTTGCACCATGTCTTAAGACCTCTTAACTTTGACAGTTTCCTGGATGCCTTACAAAATATGCCTTGAAAAAGAGCCCCTCTACCAAGACAGGACCCGATTAATGAGGACCAAGTCCCTCAATAGCCTTAGGGAGAGCCGGTTACTCAAGATGTATTCCAAAGAACCTTTTTCATTCTTGCCTAAGTGGTGACCAACAAAGCTAGGTAGGTCAATCCTCCTCCCTAAGTCTCCACTCTAGCGCTAGAGTAAGAGATTTTACTGAGACGAAAGCACCATAGGTTTATAGGTTCATAGCTGATGAGGATGCCCATGACATCAATTATGAACTCTCTAAGGTGTTAAATATTATGAGGTGACTTTAGAATAGAAAGTTGAACTAGTTACCTATCAGTTGAAGGATGTGTCTCAAGTGTGGTACAACCAATGGTTGATAAAAAGGGTTGATGATGATAAGGTTTGTTGGGAATAGTTGAAGTTTGCCTTTCTATACCATTTCTTCCTTCTTGTGCTTAGGGAAACCAATATGATAGATTTATCAACCTCAAATAAGGTGGTATAAGTGTGAGGAAATATGCCATCAAATTTATATGCCTCTATTAATTGTAGGGCTTGGAAGGTCAAATTTCAATTTCTGGATGAGCCTGTTCTTGAATGGAAGGAAAGTGACTCTACTATTAAGGGTAGGCTTATCTCTTATATCAAAGCCCAAAAGGTGATTTCTAAAGGGTGAACCTATCATGTCTGAGGGTTAGAGAAATGGAAACTGAGTCACCTACAATTGTGTCAGTTTCGTTGGTTAATGAGTTTTCAATTATCTTTCCCAAAGATTTGACTGATGTTCCTCTCGACAGGGCAATAAATTTTGGCATAGATCTCCTTCTATATACTGATGTTCACGCTCCAATAAGAAAGCAGTCGCTGTCAACAATTAAACTAACTGAAGTTTAGGGTCGATCCCCAAGAAATACAGGGCTTGACTACAAGAATTCACTATCAATCATTTCGAGCATTTATGACTAAAATCTCCAAATGGTGTGGGGGTTGTTATTTGAAAACAAAAATAAAGTAATCACTATTCTACTATGTGAAGAAACACTCACATTTAGGAGAACTTAGGAATTATGTTCCACATGGTTCGTTGACTCGATTACCCTAGACAACATAACTATAATTAGGAATTCACATGCAGGATAGTATTTTAGCTTCTTTAAGCCATATTGTGAAGGTGAAGGTCAAATTTCACCATGGCGCATAGTGGGCAACCATGGTGTGCCAACTAACCATTACGCATTGTCCCAATCAACCTCCCATTGGTCAGGTTTTATTGATTAGATGATAACACATCAATCGAATCATGTCATTTACTTTCTTTTTCTTATTCGTCACTACCTTGGTCATGATCGTGATAGTAGGCGGGGTTTAGTGTTGGCAATTACCAAACAACAATAAAAATGAAGGAAAATAAAAAATACATACAAAACCCCAATCATAGAAATGCAATTAGTTTACATTATCTGAAGTAAACTACCCATGTTCCCATAACCCCAAGTTGTGGGTGCTTAGCTACTCATGGCTAAGGCAAAACCAACAAGAATGCAAATACAAAACATAGTTGAGAATTTTACCAAAAGCATTGAAAATAGATAACACCATAAGTTGAAAAGCATAAGCTTGGTAGATGGAGAATGAATACAATGTAAGATTTGCAACCCTAAAAGTGGGTTTTCCAATCGCAAATAAGAATTTACACTACAACCCTAAAATATTCTAGAGAGAATATCCAAGTCTCAAGTCTAGAATCTCTCTGTTAAATAAATCCTAATATAAAGTATATATAGTATTTATGAACTTAGCCCTAAATATAACATAGAAAAGACAGTTGGTAGTAGGTACGTCTCATAGGTATGACTCGTAGGGTGACCTTTGAGTCATAATCGGTACCTCGTATCAGGTACTTCAAATTTTGGACTTGACTGTTACGACCCACTAGTATGAGTCATTTCTTGAGCTATGACTCATATGCTCTTCTCACAATCTAATCCTTCAGTTTTTGGTCCAAAATTTTGGCTCTGTTTCTTACTATGGGTCCACCTATATCAATTGTACTGAGACCTATGACTCATAGGGTGGCCTCATAAGGTTGACCTCCACTTAGCAGATTTTTAATTTTTGCTCTATGTTTCTAGATACGAGATCACCCTACGACTTATAGCTTGGGCTACGACTCGTCGGTGAGCTCGTATGTCCTACATTTAAGCAAACTCTGCAATTTTCTCTCAAAATCATTTCAACCTACCTTTCCTGCAATAACAACACAAAAATACATACAAACCATAAAATGTCGCATTAAGAACTCACAAAATTTATTGTTTTAGATATCAAATGTGTTGTTTCTTGATAGCACATTAGACACTCACCCTATTTTCATTCCTCCTTACCATATTGCGCCAACTAATTAAAGGAGTTGAAGGATCCATTGCACTACTTGTTGGTGAAAGTCTTTATAAGACTATGGGTTCTCCAGTGTTGTTCTTGAGAAAGAAAACAGTCTGGACCTTGGACCTAGCAGTAGCGCGATAAATGTGACACCCGAATCCTAGTGGTATCGACAGAGGCAATGGAGTTAAAGTAAAGCACAACACTAGAAATAGAGATTGTGGGCGGAAAGAAAGAAGAGAATTTCTCTCCTCCTCCAACGTCGCCTCAATCTATGAAGATTCCAAACATTTATTAACTGAGAAAGAAATCCACCACCTTAGTTCAGTTAGAGGATGAGGCATTAGATTAGTCCATCTACAGGCATTATTATTTTTACACAAATAGCCAGCTTTGACTTTATTTGTTCTGGGCTCTACATCGTTATATGTATTGTATATTTCGCCACTATCCTGGGCATGAGTTTTGAGTCTCTTTTGTACTGGATTAGGGTATTGACTTTATTAGGGTATTCTTTAGTGAGAGATAGGGTGTGCAAGTCATGTATGGTTATTCTTTAGAGTTATGATATTTGTGCAGACTTGATATTGCTGGAAGGGGCTATATTTTGGCTTTATCTTTGTATGGATTTATTAGCTCCTTAGGAATTTGTGATAGATGATTATGATAGGATGGTTACCTTGACTATACATGATATATCTTTAGTATTGTGGTAGAGCCTTATTAGTGGTATATCAAATGAGATTATGCTTTATACTCTAGCTTAAAGTTTGTGCTGATGAAATGTTTGGCATGCTTGGAACTTGGTTGAGATATGATAGCTGAGGCTTCTACAGCAAAGTCAATTCATATAATTGGGAGTTTTAGATGTATTTCAGTTGAATTGTTAGGTTATTGCCAAAGGGAAAAGTTGACTTGCCTATAGAGGTCAGATTCCTATGAATTGAAAATCAGGGTGGAGGACATTCAAGAGATAGCAGATGGACTCATTGTGAGCATTATGAGTTACTAATTATGTTTGTTGGGCTGATAATGCCCCTGTTTTATCATGGATCTAATGACTTGTTTTGTTGGTTGTATTTTTTACAATGGACCTACTAGGGCCTATATGTTAGGGTTTGATTTGTTAAATGTTATATAATTATGCTTGATTTGTTAAATGCTGGAATTGTTGGACCTTGCTTAGTTGAGATGATATGCGTTAGGGTGGATTTGGAATGTTTGTTATGAGTTGTATGATGTTAGTTCGTGGTAGTACTCGTTATCGAGATTTATGGTCAGCGGCTGTTGACTAGGAGTGTTTTACCTTCCCTACTCATGGTATTATACTTATTACTAAATTATGATAGCTACTAAGGCCTGATACTGGAAAGGTGATATATGTGTCTGCATGCGGAGAAAGGTATAAAGAGTCTACCGATGGATAATATATTGTTTATTTGTTGTACTTGTGAAGGTCTAATTGTTGTCACGAGTGTGGATGATGAATATGTCAATTATCTATTCCATTCCTTGATATTTGTTGTCATTTTGAAGCTACTGATGATTGTTATGGCAACGATTTGTTATATTAGGATAGTGTTCTGACTATTTACCACGTTTATGATCACTAAAGTTACTATAATTGATTAACTGATTGAACAACAAAGGAAAGGGGCTATACCTCTTATAGGTAAATGTGATTATATTAGCTATTGTCTGCAGTTGCTTTTTTTATATAGTGAGCTATTTGTTGTTAATTTATAGGTATTGGCTAAGTAAGATATAGGAAATAGGGTTAAGTCTGTATATGAGAAGTATGGCTATAATTATGGGTAAGTGTGATTACTCGGATATCTACGAGGGTTGTTGAGGGAATGTATACCTAGCCTAATGTGTTCCTATTACAATTTAGCTGGTTGAGCTGATGTAATGAGTGATTGACATATGAGGATCCCGTAGAAATTGCTACACTAATTATCTTATATATACTGACGGATTGTTATACCTCCAATTAGTTGAGGTTACAAAGCCTATTGCTTCACACTAACTATGGCTATGATAGTCATATTTACTTCTCATTGTGAGCTAGGGGTAAATCTCTATATGATTCGAGTAGGAGTTCGATTATGTTTAAGGCTGCTGACAAAAGTATGTTTGCGTTTATTGCCTCAAAAATTTGGTAATAAGGTTAGTTGATGGGGTAAGCTTAGCCCGAGATAGATTAGGCCATTCCAGATTCTAAGGCGAGTAGAGCCAGTTGTATATGAGTTAGTTGCGCCACTAGTATAGTTTGTTATACAGTCTGTCTTTCAGGTATCGATGATGCGTCATTATACACGGACAAATTGCACTATTTCGGTATAATTCAGTTGAGTTAAATGACCATTTGATTTTTGTTGAAGAACTAGGAGTCTTTGCAGCTATATGTGTTGGGCAGTGGCGTTTCAGGGTTTTACCGGTAGTAAAAGTATAATTGTGACATCAACTGATTGAGAAGACTACCTGAGAATGAGAAACTGACAAGCGGTGCTGCACCCCAATTTATTTGGGCCTTCATGTATGCCTTTATCTTTGCAGACGAACATTATTTTAGTCGGGGATATTGTACTCTCAAGGTCATTTCTGTGTTTCTATGATTTGCTTGTCAGTTTGAGCATATACATAGTGACTACAAAACATTTTTGACTTGTTCAAATTGTTAGGGTGGTTCTTGGATGAATTGTATGAGAATTTTGTGAGGTTTCAAGTTGGATGAGAGATTCTAACTGTAAAATGAGTTTTCTAGTAAAGTCTTAGTAAACGAGTTTGAAGTGGAATTCAGACGTTTCCATTTGCTCTGGAGTACCCAAAATAGGTTAGGAGAATGGTTGTCCCAGGTCTTGGGTGTTTTTGCATGGATTTAATTGTAAATTATGATATCAACTTTGAAATGATCTATAAAGTGATATTGGGCAAACACCATATTTAACGTACTCAAAAATGGTATTTTGATAGAGCAATTAGCTCCAAAATATTGAAATTAGTCTAAAATGACCTTTTAATGGAGGGCAGGGATGTTTGGATACATTATGACCCCCTAAGTTATTTTAGCAAAAATTATCCAAAAAGATGTGGACCCCTCATTTTATCATTGAAAACTCCATTGGGAATTTTGAATGCATCATTGGATCCAGAACGCTAAAAACCATACAGCTGTATGTTTTATTTGCATAAAATGGAAATCAGATGGATTTAGAATGCTCCATAGAAGTTTTTGAAAGACGTTGATGCCACAACAGCAGAGTAAGCCTCCGCGTGCCAGCATGCCATGGGTGCATGGGCCTGCATCGGCATGCACCATGACAAGCGATGGCATGCCTTATAAAGGCAGCCACGCGAGACAAAAGGGAGTAATTTTCCAACAGCCATAACTTTGGTTATATAATCAATATTAAGTGATTCAAAAGGCTATATTCTACTGAATTTCGCAAGGAACATCACGGGGACATCGAATTTTAGCTTTGGCATGCATTTTGACATAAAAATTACTATTTTGCTAATTGTATTACCGTAAACTATCTAGACATTTGTATTGTGATATCTTGGTCATTTCTTATTGGAATTAAGTAATGTTTAGTTCTAAATTATACTACAATTTGAGAAGCAAACTGTGGTTTATTTGTATTCTATTGGTTTGATCATATTTTTGAATATTTTGATTGGGAAGCTACCTTAAGAAATGTTTTTCGATAAGAAACGTCATGTGATTCCTTTTTTGTTACTCCTTCTTGTTCTGAGCCTAGTTTGAGCATAATTTATGTCTATAGACTCAGAGTAAAGTACACCATTTTATGGGAGTTGGTTTGGTATTTTATGAGTGGACCCTATTTTTACCTGTTTTATTTGCAATTTATGTATTTAACTCCATTTATTGAGATATTATAGATAGAACATTCATATTTACCTAGTGATTCATGTTTTGATAGTTGATGACATTTGGATGTGACAGGAGAAGTAAAACTCTCGTGGATTGATCTAGAGCACATGGATTTGCTTTATAAGTAGGCTAGGTTTCTCTTACCTCTAGACTAAGTTGAAACATGTAGCGAGTGCCTGCTTGTTATTGGAGATTCCTGAGTAAAGTGTATATGCATGATGTTGAGACTATGATAACCGTCTGGACTCTATAATACCTGGATTTGTTCTACTAGCTGGTTTTTAAAATTTTTTTGTTTATAATGCTTCTGTTAAGGATTGTAATTTTGAGATAGAGAGCGACTGAGGTAAGTTAAGCATTGATGCTACTTGTGTACACATATTTGACTATTTAATTTTATATTTTTCCTATTGGGCCTACTAATATTGATACCTACTTTCTATTAAGCATGTTCCAGTTGCTTGCTACTCATGCTATTGTTATATCCTGCTGGAGGTTCCTCTTCTCCTAGACTAAACTAAAATATGCAATATATGTTTGTATATGGTTAATATTTGTAGAGTTCATGATATACATAATGACTTTGGCTTGTGATGACTATTTTGAATTGTATTAGTTGTAACTGTTATTCCTATTGTGTTGTAGCTGTGTTAAACTAGGAACGAGCATGCTAAAGGTTAAAAGTAAACTTATGCCACGTGATTGGTATGTATACCTAGCTTAATGCTTGCCTATTTGTATGAATGACCTGGTGCTAGTGGTATGTAATGCTAGAGGGATCGGTTGTTGGCTATATTCCATGCTACTCCTTTAAAACATTGTTGGTATGATTCTATTCATTCTTGTTGTTCTGGATACCTTTTATACTTAGTGGTTAGGTTGTCTATAGATATTCTAGTAACTTGTATTTGTTGTGGTCTATAAGGAACCTCTCTACGGCTAGACACGGTCTGATGCTACTTCCGTTGAGACATATGCTTATTTGGTTACATGTATACTTGCTGGGTTGTTTGGTACTAGGAGAAAATGTTATATTCTGGGAGATTAATTGTCGATTGTGCTTTTAACAATGCATCGTGATATTG
Organism: Solanum ossicruentum; assembly: GCA_025774065.1. NCBI lineage: Eukaryota > Viridiplantae > Streptophyta > Magnoliopsida > Solanales > Solanaceae > Solanum > Solanum ossicruentum. The sequence continues at coordinate 21,394 of JAOTQR010080175.1, forward strand.
TTAGGGTGATGTACCTATAGTTAGTCACTAACGAGATTGTAATTTGGATAGTAAGATATATTCCATACCATGGGAAACTATTGGGTTTTCCGTTATTATGGGGAGTTTGTGTACATTGATCAATTGGTTTACCTTCCATCTTGTTCTAGGGACTTGTTACATTAACAACTAGCATGTAGATTATTTCTATAGTTGTTTATTACATTTATCAGTTGGCTTATATATTGTTGCTCCTGTTACTTGTTATAGTTATCTGCTGGGTTGTTATCATTATTCTTGATATGTGTGATATTTGTGGATATTTGCTTCCTATGAGCCTTAGCCAGTGCTTCCTAGGGTCACGGTATTTGGAGATAATATGATGGCATATATACACAATTGACTTAAGAGACACAGACCTTAGGGACCAATTGAGCAGTGATTCTTCTTAGGTTAAAGGTTCGTTTGATAGCCCTTGGGTTGCAGATCCATTTGATCTAGGTTGGAGGCTCGCTTGATTATTCCTGGATTAGAGCTTCTTTGATTGTTCCTAGGTACATTACTCAATTTATTTTTACCCATTGGTCCTGGTTGACTTGTGATTTTTCTTTCCCTGACCAGAGGTCAATTCAAAAAGAAGGTTGGAGGCCTTAGATGATAATTAGGGGTTGTAGGTCCTAGGTTATGGTTAGCGGTTGTTAGGCCCAATGTGATACTATATTTTGCGCTAGTTAAGGTGGCATACTATCAATTATGAATTCTTATCTCCCTACACATATACACCTCCTGGTTATGTGTAGGTGTACCTTCTGGCTTATGGGGCCCAGTTGGCATGCAAGCATAGACACTAGGGCCTTACACCCATGTAAAACACCATACTGCGACCATGTGATAGTGTAATAGGTTTCGCTTAGTTTGGTCAGATGCTTACTTATACACTACTCTATTCTACTCAATCAGGTCCTCCTAGTCTTTCGCAGTTATTTTGACATGATACAACAGGATCGGGCACCACGAACCAGCATGATTTGTATTTATTATCATTATCTATGGATTGTCCTTGTTCCACTGACATAGTTGACACTTGATCTTTGGGTTCTATCAGTAGACATCATTGCACATTGCTAGGGTTTGTTAAGTTAGGGTTTTATGGTTTTCTTGATATTCTTATCTTTTGACTTGGTTTCAGATAGCTATCACTATAGTATCTTTTTACATTGTTCTTACCATATTTATTGTATTACACTCAATCTACCAATGATGCATACTAGGTTCCTTTCTTGGTACTCACCCCTACTTATCTACATCTACTCGTGATACTGGTCCAGGTGCGAGCTGTGGTTGATGATTTAGAGCGTTGTAGATACTTCAGGAGACTTTGGTGTGCATCGACAAATTTAGTTACTCTACAATCTCCTTTTGTTCCCTAGGCCATCTTTTGCATTCATACACTGGCATTGTATATTATAGTTTTGGCTTGTATAGGTAGGAACTCATTTTGGATTCTATTTATGGCTATGTATATGTTTTTTCTTTGGTTTTGTGTTTATAGTAGCTCTGTATAGGTGGCTTCCAAATTCTTGGTAGGATGTGATTGGTTTCCTGCTATATTGCTAGTATGTCTTATGATTAGTGATTGAGGACAGGTACTATGGGCTCAGGGTCGGCTTGCCTGTAGGTGGGATCTAGTAGGTGCCATCATGACCTTGAAGCTCTAGTCATGAGAAGGAGATACCCAAGACTATTGCACAATCCTTCCATTTGAAATATTCACTTTCATGTAATATTCAAATATCTAAACATGAATCTATATTTTCCACCATAGATTTACAATTTCAGCAGAATGAAAATGCAAACCCACATCAAATTAGCACATAGTACTTAATTAAATCAAAGACACGTAGTAAGGAATTAATATTCAGTACTTAGCATATCCCCAACATGGGTTTCTAGCCACTCTTGTCCAAAATAGAAATGGAGATACCTAAGGTATTATCCATTACAATAGAATTTAGATTCCAAAGGAAAATTGATGTGAAATTCTCTTCACTTTTTCAATTCATGACCTCCAAGCCAAGTACAAATCCCTCTTCTCCAAGACAAAAGAATTGTCTAATGAATGTAGCCTCTCTCTCTCTACAATGTGTAAGTTAAAGTACCAATAAATCTTACTTTACCTTTTACCGCTGATGAGAATACCCTTAAGTTTCTCATGATTCACCATTGGGTGATCAAAGTCAACAGTCACTGAACACATTTGGTGATCCACTAAATGTGAATGGCACCTCCCTTTTGAACTGTAAGTAAACCTTATAGAATTTGTAACTTTAGGTCACACTTCTATTCATCGCCAAACAACTTTAGCGATCTGTTGATTGCATCGCCTTCTTGAACCTAATATTTTGTTTTCTTTCTTGCTTGTTTTGCAATGTTAAGCAACAACACTATTGATATCTAAATCACTTTAGTGATCCACTGGATTGAACAATTCGTCACTCTTTTCCACCTTACAATTAGGGTTGGACACTGTAATAAAAGACAATCATTTGCACTGTTTGATGTATTGCCTATTTGTTTGACAACGATTGATTTCTACTGCCTTTTTGCATTTTTACTCCTTTTGTCCTATTTTGCTAAGATTTGTACCTTCATGCTTACTCATTCCTAGAATCCAATACATATTTTGGTTTATAATTGAGACAAGAAAGCACATCGAGGATAATATTTTATGCAATTTAAGCTCCGATTGTAATATGCAGACTCAATAACACTGTCAACTTTTGCTTGCCCTCTAACAAGGCAAATATCAACCAATCCAAACCACATTGCTTGAAAATAGGTCCATTAAAGAGCAGCACATACATTCCTCCCATTCTTTTCAAGCCTTAAAGTTTCTACAAATCACTTATACTATTTTGAAGCTTCAAGAGATGACTAAGGAGTTGCCAAGACAAAGCTATCCTCACCATTGCCAATGTTGTTGCTAATTAATGCCAAAGAAATGTTGCAAGTTTCCCTCATAACAATGAAGGTCCTTATACACACAATATCACAATATTTAGCTCTATAACTTCAAATATCAAGCAAAGCTCGCCCTCCCAAAAATAGAAATGACATGCAAGTTTTTACCCATAGGCTTGCCCTTATTTTCAATATATGTTTACTCAATCTCATCCGTATAAGAATGTCAAAGGACTTTGTTAGAGTTGTAATGTAGGCTTGGTGTTGGGTTGAATGGTATTTCTGAATAAGTGACTAACCCCTCCTTAAACTCTACAAACAATACCCATGATTTTTTATTTCCTCATTCACTTTCTTTTTCCTAATGGCATCATTTTATTTATTTTTTTGATCTCACACTTTGGTTTTCCATATGCAACCATTTCTAAAATATTTGGAGAGTTCCTATTAGAATCAGATTTGTTTCTTCTTTTTCTTGTTCAAGCATTTTTCTATTTCTTTTTCATAACACATTAACTCCTCCATTTTTCTTACCCCTTTCTTGTTAGACCCACAACTTTGTCCTTCAGCTACTACTTTCACAATTTCAAGCTCAAGGAGGGAATATTGTTCAACAAAAAGGGTAATCTTTTCAATCTAAGGTTAAAGGTTTATAACATGGCTACTGATAAAAAGGCTTTAAAATCAACGAGGATCACTAAGGATACACTTTATGTCAGAGGAAGCTATTTAGGCACAATGGATTTAAAAGAAAACCAAAGAAGGCCTAAGATAGCATTCCTAATCCGAATTCAATCAAGGTAGCACTTTAAGTCAAATTGGGCAAGTTCTAGGTATCAACAATCATGTCTTTCAACGAATGCCTCACCTTTGATGGAAAAACAGATGCCGAATTCAAACAACAACTAGAAAATACACATTCACAACTTATCGATCACTGCATATCCAAGACTAACACTCACTTAGTCAACTCAAGATGTTTTTAATCCATACATGGATCAATTTTACATGACATGAACTAATTGGTGAGTCAATACCTGCTCCTCATCTATGGAACTATCTTAATTAAAGATATTGGCAATCCATACTTGGATATCAAAGCCCCTTGAGACATGAAAACCTTTCAAAAATGGCTTTTCATATATTCATGAGAATTTTACCAAATCACGAAGGATAGAAAAAATTAATTTGGCACACATGATCCAAAAAGACATCTATCATAATAATAAAAAGAACTTACTAACTATTGCAACCCAATATAATATTTAGAGACCATCAAACCAAAAGAATATTTATAAACAAAGTAAAAGATTGTCAATTATATGTCACCAACTAATAGATAAAAACATAACCCATAACCTATTGTCTCAAATATATAAGACAAATATGACATAATCAAATATCATAAACTAGGACTCTAAATACTCATCCCCTCCTAGAAAAAATATTGTCCTCAATGCGCAAGAATATATCATCAAAACCATCAAAATAAGGTGTGAGATAAATAGCCCCCACATCACTCTTTCATTTGTGGTGGCTGGGATATAGGAAAAGAGTTAGGGGGCACCAGTTCTTGGGTCATGAAGTGTAATATATGAAGTATGAACAAGAGTATTTGACGCTGGTGCACCCATCTATGGCCCTGCAAGCTTTAGCTCAGCTGCACTGGCAAACCACTTGTCCCAATCATGGACCTATCCCAGAGTAACTCTCTAGTAATGATAATAATAATCGCCTCCTCCGTCGCTCTCAAATTATCATGCTCCTCCATAAGGACTTCAACCCCCAACACATCCTCATTGATCTCTAGGGAAGATACAAGATACTCCCTATCAGCTCTCAACCCTAAAGTCAAATTAGTAGCCGCCTTGAGTGGTACATCAACCAAACACTAGAGTTAAGTGATATTGGTTGAATTTAACTTTGCCACCTCCTTGTTCAACACATCAATATCAGCCTTTATGACCATCACATCAATAGTCACACCACCCTTGGACTACAAAGCCACCATCCTAGCTTTCAAAGCATCAAGCCTAGAATCTTGCACCTCTATAATCTATATTTGCTTGTTCCTCTTATCAAGCATTAGGATAGAAGCAGAAGTTATGTCCTCTCAATCAAAGCAGGCAAAGAAGACTCGACCCCCATATACTAAGTTGGTTTGACCAATTAGACCAAATGGTAGATAGTTTCCTCGTTATCAATGGTTGAGATATAGAACCTTGTGATTTAGGCTGGGTAAAGGATGAAGGTGATAGAATAGGAGAGAATAGGGTCAGAGTAGGGAAGAAGGTATACCATTCTTGAGTATAGTCTCGAATGTGCCTATCTCAAGCATTTCCATATCAACTACTGGTGTAGTATCCACTGGCGTCTTACTTGTCCTGTCCTGCAAATGAAATTGTAACTCTACCTCAATACACAGTTTATTAGTGGAAATCTATGGAGTGATCTCAACATCAGTTTTTCTGAAAAATGATATACCGACTCTCCTACATAAGTCTATGATAAGACTCGAGAATGATAGAGAAGTTTGCAGTTGCTTAGCCCTCATAAGAATCTCCGAGGATATATTTGAACCAAAATCTAGCTTCTTATGATCCATCGTAAAATCAACTAATGTCGCCTTTGGATGCCAAAGAATAGATTTATTTTATGATAGAATTAGTGTAACGTCTCGAACCTATGTCCTAGTCATCATATAACAAATGAGACACCCATAAGAGCCTCACCCAAGCCATTTTAACATATCTATCATTCATAGTCATAAAACTTATGAATGTGCAGAAGTAAATAGGATAGAGTCTATAGAACATTGTTTGGAAATAAAACAACATCTTGAAACATACATGGGATCCATAAACATACCACCTAGACCATGGAAAAATCGGAACTAGTGTCACTCAATTTTCTTCAAAGAGAAAAGATCCCAAACATTAACAACATAGAACATATAAAACTTTGGAAACCAACAGATATATCAATCAAAAATACTTGGCAACAAAGGAAATAGATGGTGTCCTAAACTAAGGGCTCACCACAAATAAACTAGTCTTGAATGTCAGAAGAATTAGCCACGAGCTGGGGGAGAAAAACCTTTCCCTATATATTTAAATTATTTAGGCAATATATGTGTTAGAACTTTTGAAATTTAATAAGTTTATGAAATGCAATGCAAATATGAAATTATAATGCCATCATTAATAAGTAAAGACTTATGTGCATGGAATAATAAAAGTAACATCATTATGAGCTTTAGCATGCATAAGGAATATCATTCAATATGAGCAAGAGTAATGCATAAATAGAACACACGTGATGGAACCAAGAGATGGATTATAGACCTTGCTGAAATATATCATAACTAAAATATAAGACCATGTGAGCTACTATATAGAATCCAACATAACCCCCTACATTAGCTCAGGGAGACCATTTGTTGGGTGCAACACCATCACTTCAGATACATTATCATACCACATAATTGGTCCATGTGAATCCTTTAGCCTAGCCTATAAGGGCTACTATGGTGGCACATATTTAATGGGCCAAAGGGTTGCTTCCAGGGTTCTCTTACCAAACCCCACCTCAATACTTCATTTGGTTCTAGATCATCCCATGAAATCTTTAAAACATATTCTTGGTAAAATTAGGACACTAATAGAATCATGTAGCAGTCTTAAGAGAAGCTCAAAACATTAAGGAACAACCAAGTGAGAACTGTCCTTTTATCTTAGGGACCTTCATAGATATTTTTAGGGCATTTTCAACATACTTATATCTTTAACAAATCATCACTTTAAGATTTTCCTTTTATTCCCTAATACTTATCATATACCATGCAAGATTTGACTTGAAATTTAGTGGGCTTAGTCATAAGTTAAAACATTTATAAATCATGTGGTTAATGCATGACCATGGGAAAATATGCTAATTCAAAACATATAAAACAGATAATTCATCATTCAAACCCACCTCATTGGGGTCATCATTATCAATGTAATACACACGCAAATACTTAGTAGAACATCATATGTTAACCTTGAAGACACTTAGTAACATGAAACATCATGAATTCTGCATTAGCACATGGTAGAATTTAAGGAACTTTGCTTTCTTTTGAGTCAATTTTAAAACTTCTATAGTACTCAACGAGGCCTGTGAAACTCCTAATGTCTGTAGTGGTCAATGGCTTTGGCTAATTTCTCATCGCTTTCATCTTGTTAGGGTCAACACTAACACCATCACTTGATACCAGATGCTCAAGAAAGGCACCCTCACTTAATAAAATCTCACACTTGTCAAATTTTACAAAATATCTTTGCTCTCTCAAGGTTCACAACAACACCCTCAAGTTCTCCGTACATCTTTTCTCACTCTAGGAGTAGATTAGGATACAATAAATGAACTACACTAAGAACATATCAAAGTAGGGCTTGAACACCCTATTCATAAGGTCCATGAATATAGTCTTGCATTAGTGAGACTAAAAGACATCACTAAATTCAAAGTTACCATCCCTAGTTCAGAAAGACGTCTTAGGAATATCACTTCTCTCACCCTTTTTTGTGGTACCAAGATCTCAAGTCAACCATGAAGAAATGTGTCCCTCCTTGTAATTGGTCAAACAAGTCACCTATTCTTGAGAGTGGATATTTTTTCTTAATAGTGACCATGTTGAGTTCTGGTAGTCTATGAACATACGGAGTGACCCATCCTTCTTGCTCACAAACAATATCGGAGCACCACATAGGGACTTACTAGGTCTAGTAAAACCATTCTCCAACAAATCTTTTAATTGTTCCTATAATTTTTTCAACTCCATGAGAGCCATTCTATACGAAGGAATTGAAATAGGTTGAGTGTTGGGTAGAAGGTCTATGCTGAAATCTATTTCCCTTTAGGGAGGAACAGTAGCTAACTCATCTGGAAAGACATCGGTAAACTCATTGACAATGGGAATTGACTCAAGAGAAGGAACTTTGGAAGTGACATCTTTGACCCTTTTTAGATAATATATGCATCCCTTTGAAATAATTTTCTCAACCTTTATAAAGGAAAAAAATAGACCTCTACATGAAGAATTTTTGACCTTCCACTCAATAGAAACATAGGTGGCATACAACCAATCCAACCAAAGTATAACATCAAAGTACACCAACCATAGAGAGTTCTACTATGTCATAAGGGATTAGTTTATGTAAGACAAAAATGTGTCAATTTATATAAACTCTTTGTACAATAATAGACTCTCATAATAGGGTACATACTTCATAAGACTTATGAAGGACTTTAGGACATGGATAGAATCTATTTGCAAGAAAAAGAGTCACAAATGACAAGTTTGCTCCCAAATCTAGCAATGCATATGTATCAAAATTGTAAACTTTAAACATACCAGTGACAACATCCGGGGCCGCTTCAATATCAAGTCGGCCATAAAGAGCATAGAAATGGTTGGTCCCTCGGGAATTTTAAACTTTCCCACCTTAGCCATAGGTCCTTACACCTTCACTTGTACAATCCTTGGCATTGTGTCCTAGATTCCCAAACTTAAAGGATGAATTCGATAAGGCCAAGCACTCTCCCTTATGGAGCCTTCCATATTTGGGGAAATTTGGGGTTTGAGGCTTTAGAGTTGCTCCTTGTCCTTATTGGATCGAGGAGAAGGAGTGTTGGTAAATCTTGGACACCTTGCTTTTCGCCACATTGGAAGTTATGACCTCTACTCCTGTAGTGAGAATATCCTCCAGAATCAACCTAAGTCCTCTTGGACTCCCTAGCTCTTTCTCTTAACTTGTCCTCCTTAATTTGCCTGGCATATATCATGAACCATGACACGTCCATCTCCTTCACAAGCATAGTCATCTTGCACTCTTTTGACACCAAGTTTGATACATTGGAGATGAATTTGCTCATGCATACTCTTGGATCTACTACCATGAAAGCAGCATATTTGGAGAGTTTGGTGAACTTGACAGAATACTCCCTTATGCTCATGTGACCTTGTTCGATGTTGATGAATTCTTGTACCTTTGCCTCCCTCAACTCTGTTGGAAAGACCCAGATCAAGAAAGCACACTTGAACTCTTCCCACTCAATTGGAACCGCTCCTTGTCCCCTCTCCTCCACCCATTGTTCATACCTTATCTTGGCTACTCCATTTAGTTGGTAGGCCCCTAACTTGGCTTTCTCTTCTGAGGGAACTCCAATTATGGCAATAATTCTGTAAGCCTCATCAATGAAGTAAATAGGATTCTCTTCTACCCTAGAACCACAGAACACTAAAGAACTCATCATCATAAAATCTCTAACCCATGTAGCCAAAGTACGCACTTGGGGAGGAATGACAATTTCTCTATTGGCTTGACTATAAAAAGCTTAGGCTAGTATACTGAACACGGCTCTAAACTCCATATGAGACACTCCATCATCTGTTATAGTGAAAAGGCTTATTGCTCTGGTGTGTTCCTTGGTTAAGAAGCTATTCTTGGTGGCATGATCTAGAAATAGCAAAGAGATCATCATTAGTTATAGGAAAACCTTATAAAACTCTAAATTAACGACATGAATAAGAAAGAAGAGACGACTTCCCTAAAATCCTCATAGCCTCACATTTAACATAGTAGCGCACTTTATAACCTTGAACAAGACTGTACTCGATATGGTTTATTTTGACGTTGAGAAAAATTTTGAAACCTGGTTGTGATAAAAAGTTTGTAATGACCCTAACCTATGGCCTAGTCGTCACATGATAAATGCGATACTCGTAGGCACCGTATCCAAGACATCTAAACATATCAAACATTCATAGGCTTAAAACTCATAAATGTATGGAAGTAAATGGGTTAGGCCTATGGGACATTGATGTCACACAACCCAGATACTTAAAGGAAGTAGGGCAGTCATCATCAGTATAATAACCCAACTTTAGAAGTTAGAATTGATCCTAAAGGGAATCATGGTACAAGGAAGAAGTAACTCATCGGACCAAGTAATTGTAGGATCTAGAGGATTGCAATAATCAAAATAGTGATGAGCTAAACAAGTTCTAATTGATTATTTAAATAGCAATTAAGGGAAGATGTTGGGGATGTGCAAATATGGGAATCGATCTACAAGCTTGGTCTAAATATTTGACTAAATGAGTTGACATTGAGTGAATAGGCTAGGTTGTATGTAACCTTATCAGCTATGATACAAGGGTGTTTTACATAAATCAAGTAAGAAATCATATGTGAACCTGATGTCGCCCAAGTTACACCTTCTTTTTAGAGGATAAAGTTGTCGCTGTCAAGAAATAGAACCTAACCAAGGTTAGGGTCGAACCCAAAGGGAATAAATAGACTTAAGACAAATTCACAAATATGCAATCCGAGTAGTTCACCGATTCAATTCCCCAAAAGGGGGGTTTGTAATAATCAATGAGAAAATAAACTAACGAACTATCATGAGAGAAAAATCAATAATAAAGAGCAACTAGGGTATTGTGTTCCCTCATGATTTCCCAACTCAGTATCCCCAGATAACCTAATTCTTATCTAGTGTATAGCATGTAGGACGGTAATTTTAGTTTACCAAGACCTTTCGTCAAAGGTGAGAGGCGAATTTCACTATGCAACTTGGCCCATCTCCATAGTATGCATTACTAACCATGTATATTTGCCCCAGTAGACCTCCCATTGGCTTAGTTTTGTTGATTAGACCAGAACACATCAATTGAATTCTATTAATTAATCTCTTTTCCTATTCATTACTATCTTGGTCTAGTCAGTAACACTAACCCAAATCTAATATTGGCCACCATCATAAAATGTGTAAAACAAGGAGAATTAATCAATATATACATATTACACCTTCCAAGAATTGCAAATTATCCGATTTTACTTTGTTAGTTCTTCATGGTTCCCACAACCCTAGTTGTGAATTTAGCTACTCAAGCTATGTGTAGATGCAGAGATTATGAATTGAGAAGACATAATTAAACTTTTACACAATTGAATTAAGATTAAGCAAATCCAATGTCACTGAAAATCACAGTCTTGAAGATTGAATTAAAGAGGAGGTGTTCTCAAAGACTCTCTGATAATTTTCTCTCTAAGAATATTGAGTTTTATGGGTACAAAAACTAAACTAATGAAACTGACATGAACTGGTGAGAACCTATGAAAAATAACCTAAAACTCTTTTTGTAATAATTAAAATCAAGTCCTAAACAAATATGAAAAATTGGTCGGCATACTCCACGAAAGCACTCTACGACTCATATCTTCTATGGCGTAGTCGGGGTCTTGTAATCACCTACTACAATTTTGGACTTCTCTTCTATGACACCCATTCACGACTCATAAAGTGATTTACTACCCGTAAGGGGGTTTCATCTGAAGAAATTACTAGAAATCCACTTCTCTAATCATCATGGCATAAAAGGTGATCTATGACTCATAAATTGCTCCACAACTTGTCTTCTTTCCTGTGGACTTCATCTTCAAGAAATAGCCCCTCACTGGAATTCCTTATGAAATATCTTTACAACTCGTAGAATGCTCTACAACTCATGTAAGTTCTCGTACAATAGCAAAAACCAACAACTTCTACAATTCTTCCCCAAGTCATGGCCAACCTGTAATCTTGTAAATCTAAACATAAAACACATAAAAACAACTAAAGTCACATTGAGAACACACAAAATCCTAAGTTTTAAGCCTCAAAAGTATTGTATTTTGGCAGGGTGCACACTTGGCTAAGAAGTCTCAGCGAAACCCCTAATACCTTTCCATTGAATGCATGGCAGCGAACTTCAAATGAAAGTCCAAGAGGTTTCCAGCCATTACATCCAATCCACAATCTAATATTTTCGACTAAAGAAACAATAAGAAATCTAAAGTAAACCCCAAGTTTGCAACCTTGAAATTATAGATTAAACATAGAAAATGATATAAATTCACTCAAAACAACTACAAAAAGGTTAAAATATTAAAGAACCAATAGATATATCAAAAACTCAGATCAATAGCACACCTCCCACATGGGGGTTTTAGCCACATATGCTAGAAATTAAAGATTTGATATCAAACATTGCATCTGCAATCATGGGTAACAAGATCGAGTATAAATTACTTTATTACCACCAAACAATCTTCTTTAATTTTCTCATAAAAAAATTAAAATTTGTAACTCCCCTTTATACTCTAAGAGGAAAGTTCTATGTACTACTACAGAACACTAGTTGTTCTGATAAGGTATGAATTGATATATACAATGTCTTTTCTATAATTTCTGATGTACTCCGTGCAAATGTGTGAAAGTTTGTGCTGCAAAATGCCATTTGACGATCATGGTCGACCATCAACGAGCATTCTGGTGATGCGCCGAATATGCACTTGCCTACTTTCCTCTGTATATTAAAAAAGCTTCCTCTTCTATAATATTAGGTAATGGCTCTTCATTTCACCTATCCAATTCGGCGATGCGCCAAAATATCCATCATATCGCCTTCTTGCCAGTATTTTGGGGCTTTAAGTGTTGCAACTTTAGGCGATCACTTCTGCAATTCAGTGGTTCGTTGAACATGCTTTGTATTATCGAATATGAGCACCTTCTAAACTTGATCTAGAAATTTGGTTGCTGCAATGATAGGCAATCTCTCTGAGTGTATGGTTGATCGCTGAGTATATTGCCAATACTGCTTTTCTCCATCTTTCTGTGATTTTTCTCCCTTTCCAAGATTTCACAAAGTATTTTCCATTTGTGCACTTCTAATCCCATATCTTATCACAGCATATGCATATATGTTAGAAATTATAAATAAAAGCACACTAAGAGTAGTGTTTCATTGCAATCTATCCCTAAAATAAGTCCAAAATATGGACTCATCAACACCCCCAACTTAAGCTCTTGCTTGCCCTCACATCAATCTATTTTGAAACAGGGAAATAGGAAACACATATATTTTTACCTTTTTCATCCCTTCTCAAACTTCCACAAAACACTTAAGTGACTTTAGAGCCTAAAAGATGACTAAGGAGTAATCAGAACATAGCTATGCTAACAATTGCTCATGTTGATGCTATTTACTGCCTAAAATCATCACCATTCACCCTCAATCCAAAGAATTTCTTGAACACTCAAGATTATAAAATTGCTTTCAAAAGATCTCTTCAACTATGAGAAATAGCATGGAAGCTTCAACCTAGAGGTTTGCCCTATTGTCAATCGGAGTTCACTTGATGTTCCAAAAGGACTTTGCTAGGACTCTAATGTAGGGTAAAGGTTGGGTAGGATAGCATATTAGTTTGTAGTGAATCATCCCTCCTTAAATTCTATATGTTCTTTCAGGCTCAAAGGTACTTTTGGTCCCCTTTTCATTCATCTCCTTTTTGACATCTCTTCTGCTTTTCATTTATCATCCTAAGTGTCTCCCCTTTTTTTTTCTTTTGCACTCTTTTTCAAAAAAATTTTGGAGGGTCCTTAATTTTCAAGCATTTTTTTCACTTTTTCTTTCATTCATTTCTAGGACTCCTCACTATATGTCATTCATTCTTGTCCCTCTTTTTCCTACTATTTCATGGGAGACACCCCCTTCATTCAATTAACATCCCTAACGTAGCCTTTGGCCACGGCTCAATATTTCAAGCTTAAGGAGGGATTGATAGGAAATAAGAAGGACTTGTCTCACACAAACATGAGTCAAGGTTACAAGGTTTCCAAAGAAGGGACCAACACTCAAAAGGTCTTCACTAAGGATTCATTTCATTATCACGGGATGTCACAATGGATAAATGGACTTAGTGGAACCAAAGAAGGCCAAAGGTCCTCTCCTAATCTAGAATTAACCAAGTTACTCCTCAAAACAAATCAGGCAAGTTCTAGATGTTGTAAAACAAGAACATCAACAAAATAACTAATTCCATATTAGAAAAATGGCTTCATATCTAAACAATGGCCACACACATGCAATTTTTTGATCATCGCATATCCAAGATCAATTGCTCACATAGTAAATTGAAGATTACTCAAATCCATTCATGGATTGATTTATCAAGAAAAGACTTATTAGTGAGTACATGCTCCTCATCCATGGCACCATTTGAATCAAAGATATGAAACATCAATGCTTAGATTGTTGAGGAATAGAGACGTGATATTAACATTCAAATGTCTTGTCATCTATGCACTGGGTTCGCCAAAATTCAAGGACATCATTTGCATATCCATTCAACTCAAAAAGAAAGAAGAGAAAAAATAGCAAAAGTAAACACTACTCCATTACAACCCAAATTTAAATTTATTTTCAATCCAAAAAGTTAAAAATTGTCTTAATATCCATCAATGCATCAACATCAAAGTAAAACACCATTGTCTAAAACAAAAAATTAGTCATCCAAAAGATAGGGAACACCTCAAGATTACCCCCTCCTAAAAGAATAAATATTGCTCTCAATGTGCAATGGACAATATAGCATAAGCATAAGAGAAGGAAGTGAGTATGAGAATCCATTTGTCATATCAATCCTTACATGGTGGTGGTGGAGCTGGAGAAGCAGTCATGGGGCCATCAATGCCTTAATCGACTAGTGTACTCTCGAGATCAATCTCAGGCTATGTAGGATCAAGCTCACTCATACCAGATGTGTATATCATGGACTGGTCCAGAACAAATGTCACTTTCACTACATCCACGATCTTGCTCTCCAACCAATCTAGATCCTCATGGTCCTCTTGACTCAGCTCTACTCTCAATATCTCTTTATCAGTTTCTGGGGTTGTCACTTATTGGTTCTCTTCATTGCCATCACCCAAAACATGCACAGTCAATGCCTCATTTAGGTTCACAACCATATCTACTTTGAGGGGTGGATCTTCTAAGCCGTCAAAGAACATACTCAAATTAGTGAATAGGAAGGCTGTCACTTTCTGATTCAACAAATCAAGATCAGCTTTCAAAGCTAGTATGTCTACACTCCCACCACCCGCCTTCTAGACCTCTACCACTTTATTTTTTTATGTTGTCCAACACCTTCCCATGGTCATCAATCATTGACACAAATCTGTCCATTATCAACTTGTGCGCCAACATCAGGTCATGTTGTTCTCCCTAAGCCTCAACATATGGCATTAAATCCTTAGCTATGGTTTCCTTGGCTAATGTAAGCATAGATGACTAACCCCTAGTGGCTCAAAGATAGGCCACTTTCGCCAGCCGACCAAATGCAAGAATAGTGGACCTAGTGAGTGGTTGTCGGTCATCAGTGATCTCTACCTAGTGAGTGGTTGTCGGTCATCAGTGATCTCTATCTTTGTGGATGCAGTAGGAGCCGATGAGGAATGTAAATTAGGAGTGGAAGAAGTTATACCTACCTCGATGCCTAACTCTATAGCACCAGACTCGAGGGACTCAACATCAATAACCAATGTCTTGCTAGCCGACTTCTTCCTAGCCTATACTCTCATCCCTCTGGAACTCTCAGCCTCAATCTGCTCGATCTCAGTGGATTATGATAGATTTATCTCCATGTCAACATTATTTTTCCTAGGAACTCTAGCGTACTTACATAAATTCGTGATGAGATTTGGAAACGGCAGAGATGCTTGCCCCTGTTTTACCCTAGTGAGGATCTCTAGGGCAATAATCAATCCAAGATTCAATTCCTTTCGATCCATGATGTAACCAACATACGCGACTTTGGCATGGTGATGTACAAGTTATAACCCTAAAAATAATGCAGAAAAGACAACTGACATCTGGGAGATCTCACAGATACGACTCGTGGGGCGACCTACTAGTCGTAGTTGGGGTCTCGTATCAGGGTTTTGGCATTTTAGACCTCGCTGGTACGACCTACTGGTATGAGTCCTTGGACTACAACTCGTATGCTATCCTCGTAGCCTTGGTCTTTAGCTTCTTGGTCCAACATTTTGTCTTTGTGAATAATGCTATGATCCTATCTATATGAGTTGTCATATGAGATACAAATGGTGGCCTCGTAGGAGTGGCCCTCACGTGGCAGATTTCTGAACTTTTGGTCTCTGTTTCCAACTATGACATATCCTAGACTCGTAGCTTGGGCTACGACTTGTAGGATAACTTGTATTGCTTATGCTTTAGCAAAATCTGCAACGTCCAAGTGATGACTCCACTTCGAATGTTGTTTTTCTTGAGATGACTCAAGCTCAGGAAGAAGAGGATGTTCTTACACAGCTAGCTGATTTTGCTTACACTGCCACCTTTGCCGACTCTCGAGACACAAGGTGGTGTGTCCTTGGAATGAAAGAAATTTATGATAAGGGGTTGGAGCCCAAAAATTGAGGGTGACTTGTACGATGATTTCATGAAGAAGCAAGGGTGAAAAATATAGGGCTGAGTAGTGTGCCAGGGTTAGAAGCTTATATTGAGTGTTGTGGGTTAGGATGGTTATCAAAAGTATTGGGAAAGTATACATCTTACCTGGTCAGAGAATTCTATGCTTCCTGCTATGCCACTATGCACAACAATCTTTTGAGGCTCATGAAAACCATTGATGCTCCATGATTAAGTAACGTTCTGGTCTTGGCTAAAGTTGTCGACATATTAGAAGAGACCATTCGAGGGGTACAGTTCAGGCCTAATTACAGAGCTCCATACTCCATAGCAGAATTTGATCACAAGATGGCGGATATGAAGAAAACGGTTAGCTAAAGTAATGCTGAGTGTAAAACAAACTTACCGAGGTGGATAGCAGGCCAGATCTGTAAGGATAGTAATGAGCCTATGTGGGTTACTGACCATACAAAGCATGTCTTGAAGGCTCATCTCTCATTCAGGGCCATGTTCTGGTTGTCTAGTATTTGCTGGCGCATCAGGCCCACATTTATCGATAGTAGAATCACATTAGAAACGGCAGTGCTGCTGGCTAGCATCTTAATAGGATATGAGATTGACTGGGTTAGAGTCATAGCAGAACAAATCTATGAGTCTGCGGTCTGCACTTATCAAACATTGCCATTTTCCAACTTGATTCATAAGTTATGCATAGACTTTCTCCCCACTTAGATCCTTATATGGAAGCGGCGCTTACGATGGTCCCCAGCCTAATCAAGGTGGATTAAAAGCCAATAGCCCTATGGAGAGCTATTCCACCTCCTATGCCAGAACCATTTCTAGTGGAGCCTCAAACTCAGGGTTCACCACCTGCTGGTACCGACATCACTCCAGCTGCTATGGAAGTTTTGCCAGCTATCATGATCGACTCTACACTTTCCACCAGCACTCTAGCACCACTAGCTACCTTACAGGTTGACTCTCTTTTCTTTGCTGTTGATTTTAAGGCTTCACTGATCAGGGTGGTTGTAGCAGAGGGTAAACTTCGTGAGCTATCAGTTGAGCTTCTGCTTTTGGTTTATCAGACCATCAAAGATGCTGAGGAGCGGATGCAAGCATACACTGGAGATTTAGTTAATGAAAGAGTTCGAGTGGTGGATGCTCGAGTCGATGCGTTCGAGGCTAGAGTGCAGAAGAAGCTCGAGGGTGCTAGGCCTACCGACACTAATACGGTGACTTAGGAGTTGGCCAGGTTCAAGGCTACCTTACTATAACTGTTGGCAACCCCTACTCTAGTCTTGGAGGTGACCCTAGTGAGTAGTGATGCTTTTGCTTGGCTCACCGATCGTACGGACACCTGCAGGAAGAGACCTCTTAAGCACGATGATCCAGAGCCAACTCAAAGAGGCTAGACCCGATAATGAGCCATACCTGATGAGGTGCTGGAGAAGTCACGACGGTTAGTGGTTGTTCAGATAGAGAGAGAGGAGCATGCAGCCGAGGAGGAGAGCCAGACACTAGACCTTGTTGACCTGCTAGAAATCGGTGCACGAGCACCAAGATGTTTAATCTTTCTTGAGCAAAGCTCTTACATTGATATATGGATACTTTGTTCCTATTTTCAGACAATTTTATTTTTCTATTGGTTTTTAAATGGTTTTGTTGGGTGATGTTTTTATGTTTAGTTTTGGATGTTGTTTTTAAGTTTAACTGTTGGTTTTGAATGTAATATCCTCGTTATATTCTCTTATTCTTGTTTTATCTTGTGTTTCTACTTTGAGGACAAACTACTCTATTGTTGGTGGGGTGGTGGAAGTTATGGATTAAGGTGAAGTCTGAGTAGCCTCAGATCCATAACTTCCCCTATTTTTGATTCCAATGTGTTTTTGTCCTAATTCTTTTTCCTTGTGGATGTTTTCTTGTTAAACCAGCATATTTTAGGACGTGTAGATAAATTGTGAATACATAGTAATGTTACATATTGGCTTATATGTAGTTTTTTAATATTCTTTAAGTTTTGATAAAAATTGGGTATCGTAAAAAAAAATTTCTTGGATTATGGTTAGTGAGGCAATTGTACATTTTGAGTGTTTGGCAATGATTGTTTTGATATTGTGAGGGTAAGCTGAGGCTTGAAGCATGCCCTGTGAGTCACTACTTGATTTTGAGTGCAATGTCATGTGTGTTATGAGCTTATTTTGATGCATTTATGTATTATGTATGGACTCAGAACTTGCCCTCGTACTCTAAGCTTAGTGAAGTGACTTAGTTGATTTGGAAGTGATCTTAAGACTTTGTTCTGATAGGAAGCCAACTTTTTCCTAAATTGCCTACCAAATGATCTAGTGAATCCCTTGTTCCGAATTTTTAAGCTTCTCATGTACTCATTCTTTCTTAACACCTTGCTGACTTAGGCTTGTTTGATGAAATACCCTGATATTGGCCCTGATCTATCCTTGAATATGTGAACCTTGATTGAAGCTAAAAGCCTAAGTTGAGGATGGTTGCATTGGTGGCCTTGGTTTATGGTATGGATATTGTGTACTTCACCTTAGGCTAAAAGCCTAAATTGAGGGTGGCCCTTATTATGGTAAAGTAACAAAATGAGGTGGTTAGTTGTGGTGAAAAGAAAGAAAATGATTAATCATGAATTGAGTAAAGAAAAGGAAAAGAAAGAATGCCTTTATCTGAAAAGATGGGCAAAAATGAGTTTGAAATTGAGGCACAGCTGAAAAAGTGAAAGACAAGACCGAAAGAAAAGCCTGAAATGGTGGTATAAGGGAGGAATTAGTGAAATTGTATGGGTTGTGAAGGTAAAAGTGTTGGTAAGCATGGTTAAAGGATAGCTTTTAGTCACTAAATGCCTGAAATTCCATTCCAAAGCACCCTGAACCTATGTTACAAGCTCTTAAGTCCTAAAGTGATCCAAATCCACTTTGTCACCAAGCCAAAAGATGAGTACAAGGGCAAGCTTATGGTGTCAATCATTGTGCATGAATTTCAATTGTGAGAGTAAGAATATTTCCTCAGTCCCTTATCCTGAATGCTTTTGAGTGTGTGTATGGGACTTCTTTCTAGTGAGGGCATTTGCACAACTTGATTAACATATGACTGCACCTGTGATTGTGGAAGGTTGATGCTCCTTAGCTTATCACAGTTGAATTGCCAGGTAACTCATTATGTCCTTGTTTTGCTGAATAGCCTTGAAATCTTGTTTTGAAAAGGATAGGTGGTATCTAAACCTGAGAAGTGATCTTTATACCAGTAGTATAGTTGTTATGCATTTCTCATTGTCTATGAAGATCGAGTCGTCGCTTGAGGACAAGCAATAATTTTATGTTGAGGGTGTTGATGTGCTATCAAAATACAACATATTTGATGCCTAAAACAAGGGATTTTGGAAGTTCTAAAGTGACTTTTTATAGTTATATGTGTTTTTGTGTTGATATTGCAGAAAAGTTAGGTTGGCATGATTTGGAAGAAACATTGTTGATTTTGTGGAAGCATAGGCCATACGAGTCGTAGCCCAAGCTACGAGTGATCCTATGAGTCGTAGCCCAAGCTACGAGTCATAGGACATGTC
>JAOTQR010080176.1:0-10056 GCA_025774065.1 Solanum ossicruentum
AAAAAAATTTAAGTGCTCCATTAACAATATAAGGCATTAAAATATTAAAAATGTTAAAATATTAAAATATGTTTTTTTTTGGTCGTTACATTACCTTTGAAGAGTTATATGGTAAAAAGATTTCGCGCAAATTAAAAGTTAAGTTCTATAGAATGATGGTTAGAACGTCCTTGTTGTATGGGGTGAAGTGTTAGTTAGTTAAGAACTCATATATTCAGAAGATGCATGTTGAGAGATGAGGATGTTGATATGAATGTGTGAGCATACTTGAAGCGATAAGATTAGGAATAAGGTTGTTTGGGAGAACATAGAGCGACCTTTGTGGCAAATAAAATGAGAGAAGCGAGACTTAGATAATTTGGACATATAAAGAGAAGGTATGTTAATGTGTCGATGATGAGGTATCAAAGAGCTTGGTTGTAGAAAGTATGCAGAGAGGTTGAGATATACCGAAAAAGTATTGGGAAGAAGTAAATAGATAGGACATGACACAATTTCATGTTAGACATGACTTTCGACAGGAAAGTGCACACTCGCATATAAGAGTAGAAAGGTCGTAGGGGTAGAGTCTTGTTTTGCCTTGCGAAAGCTTAGGGTTGTTAGTGCATGACATTGCTTGTACTTATTGACATATTGTATCTATTGTGTTTTGATTATGACTCTGTTTTGCTGCTATTATCATTTCTTTCTTGTATACCCTACAACATTTTTGATATTAATTGTTATGCTTTATTCATTATTTTCTTCCTCTTCTATTTAAATCAGATGCACTTGAGTTGAGGGTTTTTTAAAAATAATCTCTCTATATACATTCTACTCTATCTAGATCCCACTGAGTAGGATTTGTATAATTTTTTTTTTGGTCAAAGGTATTTGTATGTTATTATTATTGTTGTTGTGTTCCTCTTGTTCTATATCAAAGTTTTTGTAATTAAAAAGACAATAAATATGTGATCCAGAGAGCTATTTGTTAGGCTAACAATATGATTTTTGATGATTAACTAAATATAACAAACATGCATACACGATAATATAATATCATATATGTCTAAATTAAAATCGATAGTGAATATGTTAAAGAATCACTGAAACTAATAAGTTTTGTTAATTAATGGCTACTACAAAAGGTGATATAAAAGTACACCGTAAGAAGCGAAGGAATCATCAATCATGTAAATTGGGAAAAAGACTATTGAATGATAGCAAACAAATTTCAAGTGTATAAAAGAATTTCTTGAGAAATTAGGAATACATATTATTCAATAAATCAAGGAGCACGAAAGAATATGAAAATATTATAATAAATATCTTCTATAAAATTATTGATTTTATAAAAATTTTGGATCCTATTACAGAATTTAAATTATAAAAAGAATTAAGATTGAAATGGTATATGGTCATGTGCATGAAAAATCTTAGAAAAATCATATAAGAATTTATTTTTCATGCAACTACTCTTATCATATTATGCTTAGTTTTAAAAAATTTGGACAATTATGATGCTAGACTTCTTCTTTATGTACAATGTTTGTATGTTATCAACTCATTGACTTGTTGCTTTAGTATATGGATTCTTGTCGAAACTTCATAGTATATGAATTCTTGTCGAAACTTCATACCATACTAATTGCTAAATGATCTCGTCATTATGAATATTAAATATTTAAAAAGATGTGTAATTGAGAAGGATCGTTTAGCAAATAATGGTGAGACAAAATATATCATGTTGTCTAAAGAAGTATGTAATAGATATTTGGTATAAATAAGTATTTTTATGTAGAATTGGATTTAACGAAAATTTTATATTTAAATATTAAAATTGAAAAAAACTTGAAATTTGAAATCACGAAAGTTACTTTAAAAATTTTGTGAAGGTATACGAATATTTAAATATGATACGGCATATTCTCTAATATTATTGAGTTTAAATGAAAATATTTCTAGGAGAACTACGTAGAATTTCTTCATTGGGACCTAAATAAACACTATAACACATATTTATAAAGCCGCTAATTAGATCAATTAGTAAGTATATTTGAGTCACTTCTTACATTTTAAATATAATTTTAACATTTATATTGATTGATTTTGCTAGATTAGCTTTTGTAAAATATTAAATATTATTTTAAAATATTTTTTATTTGTAGCTCTTTCTTTTTATAAATATGTTTTATAGCAAAAATCATCTCAATCAAATCTTGAGAGTAAATTTTGATGGAATATTTGAAATAGAATTTTTGTAAACATCGTGTGAAAATGTCTTTTTTTTTTTGTAGGCATCCAATTTGTGACAGAGAACTTGCTATACTAATCTTTTTAATTGAAAAAATTGAATCACTATAGTTTTTTAGGTTATGTGTTCCTCCATGTTCAATCAAAGTTTTTGCAATTGAGAAGACAATAAATAAATATGTGATCTAGAGAGTTATGTGTTGGACTAACAATATGATTTTGACGATTAACAATATTAAAATATTATCATATTTACATCCAAGAAACAAGTTCTCGAAACAGAAGAAGATCGATGCTGGAAAGAAAGAACTGTCCCTCCTATACAATTACTTGCAAATCACATAGGAAAGATAATCTACACTAGCAAACTCGATACAACGAGCTCAATCCAAAAGACAAATTCATTACTTTCTGGGATAAGAGGTTTCAAACTTGAGCCCAAACCACTTTAGTATTGTTGAATATATCTGATACAAAGAAAAATATTTAGTGTGACTTCATTTGGGATAGAATTTTTTAGAAAAAATTCCAATTATTTTACTCATAAAAATAAATTGTTTATCTTCCATAGCTTCACTTTGGATTTTTGAAGGCAAATTAAGTCATATTTTTTGTAATATAGTCATGTCAATCCTAACTTCTTCATTCATATGATTTCTTTTTGAGATATCATCAGTAGCGAAATAAAATTTTACAAAAAGTATTTAAACTTTGAATAATAAATAATTTTTTTTACAATGAGTCTTAAAAAAACTAAAATAAAAATTATACTATATACAACTAAATTATATGTCTCAAAAACAAATTTTAATTAAAAATGAATTTTTAATGTAATTAAAACATGATTTTAAGATTGAAATTACTATTTTGATCCATCTTAATTTCTGGACAGGGTGCTTAAAGCATAATTGAAAGGCTAGAAAATTATAAAATCATGCATGTTCGAAATAGAGAGAGAAAAACATTTTTTTTTCCTTTAATTTATTTTCTAATTCATTTTCGTCTTTTTTTCTTAGTTTATTTAAATTCCAAACAAAGGGTTATAAGTACAAAGTAGAAATCAATGGGCTTGTCATAAAGGGTTCTAAGTACAAAGTAGAAATCAAGGGTTATAAGTACATTATATATATTAAATATATAATTGATGTTGATTAAAATGTATGAAATAAAAATATGTTGTAGGATTATTTTTTGTTATGACTTTTTATGGATTGTTTTGTAGTATAAAAAGGATTTTTACATAAAAGTTCATCGGATTCATTATTTACTTTCTCTAGTCGATATATGAATATTATACACTTATTATATATAGTTATACACATATTATACATAAAATATGTGCTTGGTATATAGAAAAAATATTTTTTAATTTTCTTACATTTGGTTGATTAAGATATTTTGAATTTTGTAGGAAAATAAGTTTCTTAAAAATTTAAAAAATATTTTTTTGTTTAAAATAAGGAAAATAAGTTCTATTAATAACATTATACACTAATTGTTCTGTCACACCCCGAGTCTACACCCTAGACGTGACTGACACTCGAAAATCATTGTTGGTCCCCAAGCGAACCCTTGGTCTGGCTGACTTACTCAACCGGAAACTTTAACATGCATGCATAAGCTTTACAATATGAATCTTTTAAGATATATCAGTAAAACTCAAATTATCTCAATCATGCTTGATACAAAGTCTGAAAATATCTTTTCATACAATTAGTAATAATGCTTAAAATGTTTGAATAGAAAGACTAGACTGACTCACTAACTCTTTACATGAAACCTCTACTGTACTGAGATAGGTGCCGCAACAAGACACACGGCTACCTGATTGTAAAATAAAATACATATACTAGCTGACTAGAGTCCTCTAAAAGCAAAGAGGTCTCACTCATTGCCTCCGGAAAGCTAATGTATTGAATATCTGCTGTCATGTGGATACTAGAATCTACATTATAAAACGATGCAGCGCCAAAGGCGTCAATACATGAAATGTACGGTATGTAAAATGGCTAAAATAAAAACTCAGGGTAGGCTATAATTTTAAAGTAAATGCAACATATCTTAATAATAAAAAGCATAAATAATAAATACAATACATGTTGAAAATATAACATATGTTGAAAGTACAAATGTAAAACTAACTTGTTTTAGTTTGGAGAGTTTCTCTAACCGACAACCACCACTATGAGCTTCGTAGTGATACAACGTCTTGCCCACGCTACCAGAGCCGTCTCATACTTTGCCGGGGTAGGGGACGAAAATTAGGGGAGTGGATCCATTCCAAAACTGGGTCATTTCAGTGGTTAGTGAGGAATGTATCTTGGTACAATTCTATCATATGTTGGCTACATAGTTTATGAGTTCAAGTAATTAATCCTACTCTCACTCATATCGGTGCTTAATACTTCTTCCAAGATAACTTTTATATAGCTCATGACTTACAGAATATGTATTCTCAAAATCTTTCGGGGACTTATCCCAACTTTGCTATTTAACTTTCTCATCTGAAACTCTTTAGCTTGACTAAAACTAGTATTTTTTCAAGTATTTTCAAGCATACTGGGTTATTCAGCTTAAATGCATAAACAGTTCTAAAATAATTCTTAAACTTGACTCAAGTTGTAAGCTTTATGAGTGTTCATGAAACCCATATGAAATTTACAGAAGTTCATCCAGAGTTATAAATCTTGATAGTAATACTTTAAATTAATGTAAAGAAATCAAGAATCATATCAAGAATTATACGTATGAACATAATTTAATGAACCTTGAAGAAATACATAAAACTTTGATCTCAGCTCGTACTTTAAAATTTTTAGATGAAAACTAACGTATAAATTTCTAAAATAACCACGAAATAGCTTTTGGAGGGCCTTACATACCTCAAATTCTTGAAAAGGATAGAAGAAACTTGGTGAGACTTGGAGGACTTCACTTGGGTTCTTGCATTCCCACAAAACTTCTTGAAAATCTTGAGAATGAATTGGAAGATTCGATGATGAATTGAGAGGATTTTGAAGAGCTTTTTCGTGGGTTTTTGGTCTCAAAATAATTGAGGAAGAAGAGTTTCACGTATATATAAGTGTTGGGTAATTACTCTATTGCCCCTGAATGAAAAAAAAATTTAACCTATGGCACATTCAATCCGTGTCGCGGACTGGGCGCGGACAACCTACTGGTTTGCGAAAGTTTCACCCAAAAACTATTTTTTGGCACGGATAACATATACCTTGTAGGTACTCGTTTTCCCACACAATTTTTTCACCTGAACAAGAATATGAGGTCAGATTTTGCGAAATTCTGCACGAATTCTAATATATACACAATAAATGCATCATAGGATTTTTCCGAGCTACGTTGAGAGGTGTTACATGTTTCTTCCATATGGCAACACCCCACCCCCCGGCTCCATCTCCACGTCCATAATATTTGTTAGATTATATATAAATATTTTAAAAATAATATATATTTACTGCATGTTTATTAAATATAAAACAACAAATATTAAATTTTTTTTTTCAGAATACATTTTCCACAGAAACATTTTCACTCATACAAACACACCCTAAGAGTCACTTGTAGAGTATAAGTATATTGGTTCATCGTCTCAATTATATTCACATTGCTACGAATAGATTAAATCTTTTCAATAAATTGGATGTTAGTGCTTCTCATATGCTCCCTAAGTTCATTTTTATTTGTTCATCATCTGAAAAATTAATATTCACTTTTTTAATATATATAAAAAGAAATAATTATTTTTTCTTATATTTTAAGACCTGATACTAAATATTTATTATGGGATTTACTCTTCAAACGTATTATCATAAAAAGGAAACATATATTATGTATATAGAACAAAATTTGATTATGCTACAAATTTAATTTGAACCAGCACATAGCTTTGTGTGTGTGTGTGTGTAAATTTCATGTTGCATTGTGCTTCACTACATTGTAACTACCAAGGTCTTGAATATGTTACCTTTTGACAAGTAATTTGATCAAGTACTTCCCAAATTTCAGATAGGGTTTTGGTTTATATGAACTTCATTTATTTTTACTTATTCAATTTTGATTTTTACACGTTTTTTAAATAATAATTGATATGAATATTTTATTCTTTTTCTTTTTATGAATGAAGCTTACTGTTGAAACCTCATTGATATCCAAAGAGATGCAGCAATTAGGAGTATTAAATAAGCAGATTGGACTGAATAAGCAAAATAACCCGATTAAATAACTAAACGAGTGAAAAGTTATTTGCAATGAAATTTCTAAAAATGAAATCATAACCTCAACATGTACACGCAATAAAGTTAAAGAGTGCTTCTACACTGCCAACAACTAAGTCCTTGAGCTCCCTAGATGTAGCGTGCGGCAATTTGCAACCATAAGATAGGCGGACCTAATTCATCCAAATTCTTATTAAATTTTACATTCGTTGTTTGTTTTGTCATAATTTGTTTAATTATGACAAATTAAACAATATATATCTCCTCTTGATATACCAATATTGCCCCCTCGTATGAGAACATTTTTGCCATAAGTTGTGATATCACAGCACCCAACATCATTGAGCCAGTAGAAAATTAAACTTTTTTAAATAAAACATTTGATGTCTAATTTTGTTGAATAAGTTACTGAATAGTTAATACATCATATCAAATGCAATTGGTAACACTAATAATGTATTTGATGGTTAATTAGAACCATCAAATCTGATTAAGTAAACAAGAAATGACAATTATCATATGTCAAAATTTGAGAAAACTCTTTGTTTCAAAATAAGTATTTTAAAATTTTAGCGCACACAAAATTTTTTAATAATAATAATAATAGTAACCATAAGAATTATGTGTCTAGTTTACCTTTTATTTCTCCTCAAATTACTTTTTATCTCGACTCAAAATTTTTAGAAAAATAAATAGGTCATTTATTTAGGATATATACAGGCTTGCAAAATAATTTTTTAATTTCTTACTTATTTGGGACCATTAAATTTTTCATGGTCTGTTCATTAAATTTGTCAAGATATTTTAACTAGATATTTGAATTAAGTAATAGTTGAATTGAACATCTTAACTTCGAATAAAATCTTTTAACTGGACACTTTCAATTTAAACTTCTAAAAAAATTATGTTATTTTTGTTCGTCTATAAGATAGTTAACTAAATAACATACTAGAATTTACGGCTAATTGATCAGACGAATGCATATAACTAAAAGAAATGGTATATTTTATATAGTTAACTTAACTATCTAATAGGTAAATGAGAACACAAGTAAAAAAATAATTTTAAACTAAAATAGTTTGTCAATAATTGAGATATGTTCAATTGAAATATGACTTAGTTCAAACATCTAAATCGATTAATTTAAGGGTTGATTACACATTAGGCCTTTCTTGATTAGTTTAATCCCAAAATAATGATGTATTATCAAAAGATTGGTTTAATTCCATCAATTAAAAGATGCTCTTCCCCATATCCGTCCATCCATAAAAAGCCTTTTAATAAGGATGTAAAGACATCTTTAATTTATTTAATAACAATAATAATGGAATAGTAATAATATCTTAATGTGGAACCCATAGAAATTTATAACATAGGACTTGCCTCATAATATAAAAATATAATAATTAGAGTGTGTTTTCTTGTCGTTTGTGATTAAAAGATAAATAAAGTGACTGTACATTTGGAAGGTTATATATCGTATAATGAATTAGATTTATGTATTTAGAAAACAGTCTCTCTATTTCTATGAGGTAGTGGTAAGATCTGCGTATAATTTATTTTTTTCAGATTCTATTTATGGGATATCACTGGGTATATTATTGTTGTGTTGTTGAATTAGATTTAAGTATGATTTGAGTGCAAGAATGGCTTGCATAAATCATATAGTGTAAAAAGTTAATTACTTATCATTTGTTTCTATCATTTTTCAATTTACAAAATCCCCCTAAAAATATTACAATTTGGCTATATTAATTCAGTAATTTAGATGCATTAATTCAGTGTTGGATAAAACATAGCGTTTTTAAATATCACCAGATAAATTTAAAGCATGATACATTAAACATATAAATAATTTAAGAATCAAAATTAATATATTCGAATTACTAAATTACTTTATCCATATTACTTAATATATCTGGATGAAAAGAGCGAATTTTTAAAATTTTTGAAAATGGATAAAAATATTTAAAAAAATATGATAAATAAAAAAATGTAATTAGATAATTAACTTTTATTAAAATAAAATAGGAATATGAGACTACGTGACAAGTTTGACAAAGAAAATCGATATACTAACTCAATCTTTTTTACTAATAACACAAAATTATTAAGCTAGCTTTACTTTTTGACACCTCAAGTGCTTAAACTAAGTGTAAAGTATTTAATGAATGACAAATTAAAGTAAGGAATATAATTGATTACTATATAAACTAAGTGTTGGTGCATCCTCCACTTTGTTTGCTAGGAATATTAGCTAAATAAACATTCTTCATATATACAAATCAAGGAAATTTTAATTGATCCCAATATACTCCCCTCATTAATTTTTACTTGAATTTTATTTTTTTAGAGTCAAATTATATAAATTTTAATGAACTTTTAAAATGTATTTTTTGTTATATTAATAATCAAAAGAATTGCGATGTGTAATTTTTTTTGTATGGTTTATAACTATGAAGATTGTTAATTTAACTCTTGTAACAAATAAAATTAAATGAAAAAATAATAATAATAGTAGTCAACTAAAATAACCCTCTAATTAACATATTGTAATTTGCATAGATATTAATAGAAAATAAGTGTTAATTTTTATAATTGTTTTCTCATTTCCATCATAATTTGTATTTATTTCACCTTTTTAGAGCACTTTCACACCGATGGGATATTTTCTACTCGATTACTCTTTTCGTCTCAAATTACTTATCATATTTCTTTTTTTATATGCCTTTTTGACAAAAATATTTTCCCTATTCTAATTTTAATTGTCATGATTTTTATTTTTAGAGTCAAACTATATAAACTTTAATTTGCTTAATATTTTAAGATATTTCTTTTTTCATCATATTGATCTGAAAAATATTATAACTGATAATAATTTTTTAAATATTTTTGAATATCTATTTTTTTTTAAAATATCAGATTGATTTAATCTAATCTAATTTTAAAAATTAGTTAAAATGACTTTCGAAAAACACAACATGACAATTAAAAAAAAATTATTTATTATTATGAATCATTTTTAGAATTCTTCATTCTTTTTTATATCTTAAGAAATCTAGCTCTTCATTAAATGTTTATTCTATAGTGAGATATTTATAATCTTTAAAAATAAAAATGAAAAAATAACAAATAATTTGAGATAAATAAAATAATTTTCAAATAAATGATGGAAACCCTAATTATAAATTTCCTTATCGAATTCTTCTCTATTTAGTATTAATAATTATACTAATATCATTAATATATTATATTTAAAATTATTCTTATCCATCTTACCAAACAAACTGATCCGATCCATTTTATTGTCTTGGGAGGAAGAGAGAACGTGCACCCCACTACCTCACGCGCACAAGACCCCACACCACAAAACCCTAATTTCCAAGAGACCCTTTGCTCTCTTTCCCATTTTTCATTTCTCAAGGGGACTACACTCTATAGCTTTATATATATATATATATATTACATATATATATATATATATATATATATATATATATACACACCATTTCATCCCTTCGACACACTTTTGTGTCTTCATATGTTTCCATTAGTCGAGCTGCAAAATCAAAATTTGAAATTTATAAATTTT
>JAOTQR010080177.1:0-10055 GCA_025774065.1 Solanum ossicruentum
AAGGTTGAAAGAATACGCTCGGGTTTATAGATACCCGCTTGCTGTCCGTGTATTGTTTTGTTATGTGATTGGGCTGCCAAGATGTATTCAATGCTAGTTTTATCACCAACTATGTTTTAGATATGTATTATGAGGAAGGGGAAGGCTAACTCAAGGTAGTAACGAAGTCATACAACAAGGTATGTAAGGCTACTTAATTTCGTATTATTTGGCATGAAACATAGATCCTTTCTTGAAACATAACGGCATCTACCACCTCCGACACAATTATTAACTGTGTCTACACTCTTACACATGTTCATATGCTCTCCTACATAGTCACCTTAAAATATCAATACGTATGTGGATACCATGCCACATGGGTCCTTATTGCTAAATAAAGTTCACAAGTTGTCTCATATCACATGCATTCTGTTATTTGTATAATGTACTTTTTCATTGTCATATTGTCTTGTATGATTATCTACATGTCACATGATACATATATAGTCCTTCATCTCCAGTATTGTGACCACCAAAAGAATCATCTCAAATGTAATTAAAAGATAAGGTATATTATTTATTGATGGGTAGTATCCCGAGGGGTGGAAGAATCACCTTGCAAGGGACGATCCTATCACGGGTGGTAGCCGGAAGGGTTAAGGAATAATCTAGCTAGGGATGATCCTGATACATTATATATTGATAGGTGGTAGCCCGAGGGGTGGAAGCATCACCCAGCCAAGGATGATCCTATCATGGGTGGTAGCCCAAGGGGTTAAGGAAGAACCTAGCCAGGGACGATCCCGATACAGTTTACCACTGATCAGTTGGTCATTTATTACATGCTGTGAACATATTATACAGTAAAGTTAAAGTGACATAAAGATCATAAGGTACATGATCCCAAAGTATAGCCAAAGGTGCTCTCTAATCTTACACCAGTGCATGGTTTCATTTGAGTTGTTACTTCATGTACAGTATGTCCTGCCTTACATATTTAGTACATTATCCCATACTGACCTCCTTTACGGGGGACCTACATTTCATGCTTTAGGTACAGGTACTAGTAGATCTCCCTAGTAGCAGTACAGGATATCCAGCTGCCGATACCAAGCTCCAGGTTGCTTCGGGGCGTTGTATGTGTCTAGAGCTTATATGTTTATATTGTACAGTTAGTTGACGTGGGGCCTGTCCCGACCCTATTCAGATACCTTCTATTATCTAGAGTCTTTATGGACTATGTAAATTAAAGTGTGGTCATGTCTCGTACTTTAAACACTGTGGCCCCAATAGCCTAGTCATATGCATTCCTTTTTGGCCTGTTATCACTGTTTATCTTCTTAAAAGCATGTCAAAGGTAGAATCTCTTATAATATATATAGAAAGCACATAGATACAGGTGGGTTATCCCGAGCCTTATCGGCAACGGGTGCCAGTCCGCCCTAACGGGACTTTGGGGTGTGACAAAAACCATAAATAATAGCAGTGAAAAGGGTAATAGAAATACCACCTATAACCAAAAACTCAAGTAACCTTAGTGGCCAACAATCAACCTCCTAGTGATAAAATATGCCTAGTATGCTAGAGTATCAGATGTCGTGAATATATATATATAGATGCAATTGCATGACATACCCAACCAAATGCTAGCAATGGTGGTCCTTTTTGGTAGCGAACCAACATCATATTTGCTAACCTGTGGCCATCTATACCATATTCATATATACATATATGCATACATACACACACACCCACACACACACACATATATATATATATATATATATATATATATATATATATATATATATGCATGTATATATATATAATCATTTGGGCAAATAGGTCTCCTACTCTGATTATAGGTCGGAGTCCATGCATAACGTGCGTTGTGTGATATGAATTTTAAGTGCACATTATAGGACATAGCATAAATTTAGCCAATCTCGGATCATTGGTACACTTTTCCTCATGACATCATAATCATTATCTTAGTATATACACATGACTCGTGGGATCTTACATTTCTTCTGAATAAGTTTGACAACTTAATTAAACATTTAGAATGAGGCCTTAATTCTGAAAATGTTCATAAAGGTGCTTTACATAATGCTTATACTTGGTTCCATATCAATTAGTAAAAGAAAGTATTTAAGTAGAATCAAGTGACTTAGTAGTTTAAATCGAAGCATTAAGCTAGAGATTATTGGAACACAATGCATCACTTGTTAAGTGCTACAATTATTTTTCTTTATGGAAGAAGGGATGATTCCGAATAGTCTATCCCTTTCATAGTATATATTTACTTTGATGACACTATACCAAGAAGAGAAACACCTCAACCAAATGGATAGGTAGCAAGGAAACCAGATAAAATGATATATAGATATTTAATGTCAAGTTTAACTGAACAAATGGAATGTAAACCTAGTACCATCATGAAAGTAACTCAACTGCAATCCCAATGCCTTTCATAGAAGGTCTTTCTAGCAACAAAATAGTAAGATATTACATTTGATGTTTTGAGAAACTTCCCAGTTCGTGCTAAAAGGAGGGACGGAGCTTAGCGTTAACATACCTTTCCAACGGACATCCAATGGCCCAAAGTCTCTTCACGAGAGTTGTTCATTACATATTAAGCTATCTAACTACTATATATATGCACTTTAAACACACCTATAAAAGGTGCAGAATTTAGCATTAATGACCAGACTCGCTATATCGTAAAAATGACAGTAAAGGAGCCCCAAAATTATTATCTAAAAACACCAACTGCAAATCAACAATATGCATCAAGAACATAATTTTTTCATAGCCTAAAAATAGCCCCAAAAATAGCTAATAAGATGGGAAAATAATTGCAAAGTGTAAGGAGTGCATTTCTAGGCACAAGGGTGAATTTTAATGGTAAAAATGTGTAAAACTCACCTAATTAATTTGGAGACCTTGGGGGAACTTTATCTTCAGTTTGTAGCCTGTTTTGAGATGAAATGGGACTTTTTTAAGCTTCAAAAGCTTTTGCTTGCCTGCCTCTTTTTATCTTCAGCCGTAAAGCTCAAATTTGTCGTGGGTTGACTGGACCCGACCCATGACCCGATTTCCTGCTCGTGCAGTCCCAATAAAACGTTCATAACTATTTATTCTAAGGTCTGTTTGATGTGTGGCTTTGTGTATTCCAAACTAGTTAAATAGATATTTGATTTGATTGGTTATGGACCTTCTAACTCTTATATTTTGGAAGATATGACCTTATAATTTTACCTAAAGTTAAGAAAGATTTCTTAACGAAACTTATGGTGACTTTGGCTAACCTTTATCTTGCAACTTTCTTGATTCCAAAACCTAATCCTTGACTTTTATTAAAATAACCTTTAAAAATCCATTATTAGTAAATTATCACTCTTGGTCCTATCTGAACAGTAAATTAATTTAAATTTTTCGAAAAGGGTAAGGTGCCACTCGGGCCATTTCTTTAATCCGCAATGTGTATTTAGGAGATTCCTTTGTCTTAAAACTTTAAGTCCTTCATATTATCACCTATTGGCAGCCTTATTTTCTTTAGGTCCTATCCAAAATCATATATGCCCTATATAACATGCTACCATATCCTATTATGGAAACACGGGGTCTCACATTATCCATTACTTATGATTATGCGTTTTGAATATGTTGGCATTGTCTTGTTGCATTGCATCCTACATACTTACTACATTCAAACATACTAATACATACTCTATGCTGACATGATGATACCATGTTAGAGCCGGAGCATCTCTCTATCATCCTCCACATGGCTAGTTCGGTGCTTTGGGGATAATCTTTGGTGAGTCATCAAGTCTAAGGAAGCTATCTATGTTACTCTTGCCTTTGTTATTTCTCTATATTGATCTCTTGTTACTATGAGGGTGAGCTCAAAAAGTATCTTGGCCACTGTTCCAATCTATGTTAGAGGTGTTGTTGGAACTATTGATGTATTCATGCTTTGATCTTGACTCTCATGTATTTTATAATTATCAAAGATTTCCCTTAGTCTCATTTCCCTTATTTATATCTCTATTTGTTGTTATTATGCTTCCGCGACCAAGGATGTGTGACAGATATGCTAAGAGGCTTGTTTGGGGTTCCTTCGGGTTCCCTATTCGCCGTGTCACGTCTAGGCCTTAGGTTTTGATCGTGATAAACTTGACTATCAAAGCACTAAGTTATTAATGGTCCATGGAATCCAACACACTGCATCAATTATAGTGTTGTTCATGGTTATGAGGTACACCACAACACTGAGTAAGAGGCTATGAGGCATTTTAGGAAATGTTTCACTTCTTCATGATCTATATAATGCGATAGAGTTAAGTCCCCTAAGGTTTACTTCCCATTCTTAATCATAACATTTCAGAACATGACTCAAGCTCTTCAGGGTGGTGAACTAGGTGGTAACCATCCCTCACTTGAGGGTCAACTTCCCAATGGTGACATGTCAAATGCGGAGGTTCGTAATGCTCTATGGCTATTGGCCAAGGTTGTAACTGCTCAACTCAATCAACAAGTGGGTGCTCTCGAGACTTCAAGGGGTAAAAGGAAGGAGAGGGAGTCTAAGAAGGCCCGAGTTGGTGGTGCCTCATCTTTTACAAGTCTACCGATTCCAAAGTGCAAGGAGAAATGGATCTCTTTTGCCACTTGGCAAGAGTGCGGCAAGAAATATCAAGGGGAGTGCTTGGCAAGAATTGAAGATTGTTTCAAGTATGGTAGTATTGGGCATAAGATGAGGAATTGCCTCGTGGCCTCCAAGGAAAGGAGAAGAATGGCTCAATTTGAAGGTAGGCTTCCGTATGCTAAGTCTAGTAGCAATAGTGGAGTGACCCGTCTTAGGTGCCTGACATGTGGAAAAAATCATAGTGGCATATGTTGGAAGAACACAAGTGTATGCTTTTGATTTGGCAACATAGGCCACAAGATTAATAATTGTCCATTGGTTGCTAAGAATCATAGCGATGACCGTCGATATCCTTACCCTTGCCCCACTAGGGGTCACTAAACTTGGCATGGTGCTTCAAAGGTATGTTACAGATTTTTTATTTTGATGCATATTCTTTGATAGACTCATGTGCTACTTTTTCTTTTATTACTCTTTTTGTTGCCAAAAGCATCATATTATTCCTGAATTGTTGTGTGAACCTTATGAAGTGTCGACCCCTATTGGTGAGTCCATTGTTGCTAAAAAATTCCAACGAAATTGTCCTATGTTTATTTTACATAAAATCTTGCCTTGTGATTTTTTGAAGTAGATATGGTGGATTTTGATATCATTCTCGGGATAGATTAGTTGCATGCATATTATTCTTCTATTGATTGTAGGATTCGTAGGGTTAAATTCCATTCCCCTAATGAACCCATCTTTATGTGGGAAAGTTGTGATGTGGTGGTCAATCGTAGGTTCATTTCTTGCCTTAAAGCCCAAAAGTTGATTTCTAAGGTTTGTCTATATCATCTTGTGAGGGTTAGGGATATTGAGTCCAAAGTCCATATAGAGTCAGTTCTGGTGGTTACTGAGTTTCTTGATGTCTTTCCTAAAGACCTTCCCGGTGTTCCTCCCGAAAGGAAAATAAACTTTGGTATAGACCTTCTTCCCGATACTCAACCCATTTCTATTCCCCTTTACTGTATGGCCCTAGTGGAGTTGAAGGAGTAACTGAGAGATTTGTTGGAGAAAGGTCTTATAAGGCCTAGTAAATAACCTCGGGGTGCACCGATGTTATTTGCGAAGAAAAAAGATGATTTTCTTAGAATGTTCATTGACTACCAGCAACTTAATAGAGTGACAACAAAGAACAAGTATCCTCTACCAAGAACTTCTGACCTTTTTGATCAACTTCAAGGGGATAGTCACTTCTCTACGATTGATCTTCGGTCTGGGTATCACCAAGTGAAAGTAAGGGAGTGTCACAGTCCCAAGACGGCTTTCCAAACTAGGTAAGGTCACTTTGAGTTTGTGGTTATGTCCTTTGGGTTGGCTAATGCACCGGCTATCTTTATGGATTTTATGAATAGGTCTTCAAACCCTACCTTGAATTGTTTATGGTGGTTTTTGTTGATGATATCTTGATCTATTCCCATAATGAGGAAGAGCATGTGAATTACTTAAGGGTGGTGTTGCAAATCATGAGGGAGGAGAGGATATATGCAACATATGAGGAATGTGAGTTTTGGTTGAAAGATGCTGCTTTTCTAGGATATGTGGTGTCGGGTGATGGCATTAAGGTGGATCCTAAGAAGATGGAGGTGATTATAAATTGGCCTAGAGCTTTGACTCCATTGGAGCTTAAATGTTTCTCAAATTTGGCAGGTTATTACCAAAGGTTCAGAATTGCTTTGTCTTCTATTGCTTCACCTATGACTAAGTTGACAGAAAATAAGGCGAAATTTGTGTGGACTGATAAGTATGAAAAGAGTTCCAAAACTTTGAAAGATAAGCTTGTCTCCACTCCCATTTTATCTCTATCGGATGGTTGAAAGGGTTTGTTGCATATTGTGATGCCTCAAGATTTGATTTGGGATGTGTTTTGATGCAAAGTGGTAAGGTGACAACATATGCCTCTAGACAACTTAAGGTGTATGAGAAGAATTATCCCATCCATAACCTTAACTTGGCGGTTGTGGTATTTGCTTTGAAATTTTGGTGACACTACTTGTATGGGGTTCATGTTGATGTGCTCACCGACCATAAGAGTCTCCAACATGTGTTCACCTAAAAAGATCTTAACTTATGACAAAGAAGGTGGTTAGAGATCCTTAAAGATTATTTTATGAGTGTGCATTATTAACCCAACAAAGCTAATATTGTGGATGATGCTCTAAGTAAGGGGTCTATGGGTAGTCTAGCTCATGTTAATGATGGCGGCAAGGAAGTGGCTAGAGAGGCTCATGGGTTAGCTATATTGGGGGTTAGGTTGGATGAAGTCGATAATGGTGGTGTAGTGATAGTTCATGGTTCTAAATCTTCATTGATTGAGGAGGTAAATGTAAAACAAGATTATGACCCTGCCTTACTACAGTTGAGGGCCTTGGTGAGAGATGGTAAAATGGAGGTTTTCTCCCAAGGGAGAGATGGTGCCCTTTAGGCACCAAGGTAAATCGTGTGTACCTAATGTTGATGATTTGAGGAAGTTGATTTTAGAGAAGTCTCATAATTCGCCCTAGTCCATTTACTCCAGTTCTACAAAGTATAGAGACCTGAGGGAGGTGTATTGGTGGGGTGGTATGAAGAGAGACATTGCCAAGTTCATATCCGGATGTCACAATTGCCAACAAGTTAAAGGTGAACATCAAAGGACGGTGTCCTAGCCCAATATATAGAGATTCCCACTTGCAAGTAGGAAGATATCAACATGGATTTTATGGTTGGGTGTCCTAAGACTAGGAAATATTTTGACTCTATATGGGTTGGTCTGGATAGAAAGACAAAGTCGACTCACTTCCTACCGGCCAAAACAACTTATGGTGCCGAAGATTACGCCAAATTATACATTCATGAGTTGGTTAGATTGCATCGGGTGCCTTTGTCTATCATTTTGGATCATGGTGTTCAATTTATTTCTCATTTTTGGAGATCCTGCCAAAGAGTTCTTGGTACCAAGGTTAAGTTAGCACAACCTTTCACCCTCGATCGGGTGGTCAAGCTGAGAGGACTATCCAAACTCTTGAGAATATGCTTAGAGCTTGTCTTTTTAAGTTTAAGGGTAGTTTGTATGAACACCTTCCACTCATTAAATTTTCTTACAACAATAGCTACCACTCAAGCATTGGTTTGGCTCCTTTTGAAAGTCTTTATAGTAGGCATTGTAGATCCCCGGTCGGGTAGTTTGAAGTAGGTGAAATGGCTTTGCTAGGTCCCAATTTGGTCATGGATGCCTTGGAGAAGGTGAGTTGAGTAGGGAGAGATTGCAAACCGCCCAAAGTAGACAAAACTCCTATTCCAATGTGAGGAGAAGAGATCTTGAGTTTAAGATTGGTGATGGGCTTACTTAAAAGTCTCATCCATGAAGGGTGTGGTTCGATTTTGAATGAAGGGGATATTAGCCCTAAGATTTATGAGTCCTTATAGAATTTTGAAGAGGATTGGTAAGGTTGCTTATGTCTTGGTTTTGCCTATGGAGTTGAATGTGGTTCATCTGGTCTTCCATGCATCCATGTTGCGGATGTTTGTAGGTAACCCCAGGTATTGTGGGTGTTGTAGAAGATAATTTGGCTTTTGAGGAGGTCCCCGTGGAGATTTTGGATAGACAAGTGAAGAGATTGAGAAACAACGATACAGCTTTCGTCAAGGTCCTTTGGAGGAACCAATAAGCTGAAAGCACCATATGGGAAAGTGAGATGGATATGAGAAAGTGATATCCCTATCTCTTCCACTCTACTCAACTTGAAGGTACTAATTTGAGTCCTCTATATGATTTCAATTCTTAAATTTTAGTCCTTATGTCATTTTGCATGTATTCATATTTATGTTGACAAGTTTATGGTGATTTTGACATTCATGTTGAGATTTTTGAAATAATGTTTAAATGCATTTGTTGCATTCATGTCGGGAAAGAATCTTCATGATTACTTCTCTTATGTATATTTCTTTAACATTCCGGGATGAAAGTTTCCAAGGAGGAATCATTGAAATGCCCTGAAAATGTACTTCGAAAATACCCCATAATCGTAACTTCCATATAACTCAATATCTATGTGAGATATCAAAAATCTGACTTCTATTCTTGATCTGGGGGCAAAATTGAATGGGGAATGGGTATAACTCGCATTTTAGAAGACCTATAAGGAAAAGTGATTTTCACCAAAATTTTTTAAAACAATAAGGGTCCGCGATGCAAACCCGTCGCTGAGGTGTGTTTGCACTTCCTTAATTTTCCTGTTTCAGCCTAATACATTGGGGTCTTTGCCCCATGATCACTTGTGGTTAAAAACACTTATATTAGCCATTTTTGAACTCTATATCACTCAAGACACTTTCAAAACCCTCTCCAAGACTTGACCAAATATTTCATCCAAATTCAAGTGTTCTAAGCTTAGTTCCAGATCTCAAGATCTCCCTTCAAGCTTCAAGTCTCCTTCAAGTCTACATCAAGAAAAGCCAAGATTGAGCTATGTGGGTTTCATCTATTGGGTCCTTTCACCTATGGAGCTCAATCTCCCTTTTTATGAAAATTACATGTTTTTAAGTTGAATCATCTATGGGTACCTCTTATTATGGATTTTGATTATAAATTATATTGGAGTTTCATGTAATGTTGATTGGATATGCATGTTTGTATATTTCAAGCTTATACTATGAATTGGTTTTGTTCATCGAGACTATGCATGTTTTAAGCTATGAAATTATGATCTATTATGAGATTTGATGATGGATTTTAAGGTATCTTTCATGATGTGTTGGTGGGTTGATTTACAATGATTTTTGTCATATTATTTCTGCCACGACCCAAGCCTAGGGCTTAGACATGATAGGGCGAATAGGAACTCAAGGGATCCCAAAAATGCCTCTGAGCATATCACTTACACATCCTTGGTCACAGAAGTAATCAAACAATAATATGAGACTAGAAATAAGGAATAAGGGGCTAAGGGAAGTATTTCATATCATACATAATCAAAAGAGTCAAAGTTCAAAGCTTAAATATATAACTTGTCCAACTACACCTCTAAACTGAGAATCTGAGAGGGGACCAAGACAACTTTCTGGGCTCACCCTCACAGTCAAAGCATACAATAAATGAAAGAGTCATTTTGTAACATAGGATCAAAAGATATCATCCTAAGAGTTGAGGATTCACAAAAATTTGCTTCAAGAGATAGCACTAGCCACGTGGACGAGGAGGATGATTACGTGGAGCTCCGGTTCCTACATTGTAACATCATATAGGCATAGAGTATGTGTTAGTATGTTTGAATGTACTAAGTATGTAGGAT
Source organism: Solanum ossicruentum (assembly GCA_025774065.1). Classification (NCBI taxonomy): domain Eukaryota; kingdom Viridiplantae; phylum Streptophyta; class Magnoliopsida; order Solanales; family Solanaceae; genus Solanum; species Solanum ossicruentum. Next base: position 9,946 of record JAOTQR010080177.1, read on the forward strand.
GCAATACCATAACAGATAAGCAACATAGTCAAAATGCATAATTAGGAAATGGATGAGCGTATAACAATATGGCATGCATGATTGACGCTTGAAGTAAACATGCTTATATA
>JAOTQR010080178.1:0-10055 GCA_025774065.1 Solanum ossicruentum
ACCACGATCCAATATGATGGACAAAGAAACTCCATGTAACCTCACTAACTCATGGATGTGCAACCTTGCATACTCTTTAGCCCCATATCTGGTCTTAACCGATAGAAAGTGAGCCGATTTCATCATCCTATCAACCACCACCGAAACAGAATCAAAACCTCTTCTAGTTGGGCAACCCAACCACAAAATCCATATTAATCACCTCCCACTTCTAAGTGGGAATCTCTATGTCTTGGGTTAGGCCATCCGACATTTGATATTCGGCTTTGGCTTGTTTACATCTATGGCATCTGGAAACGAATTTGGCAATGTCCCTTTTTATGCCTCCCCACCAATACACATCCCTCAAATCTCTATACATTTTGGTGGAACCGTGGTGGGTAGAATAAGAAGAACTATGGGCCTCATTAAGGATCTTCTCCCTTAAACAATCAACACAAGGCATACACAACCTACCTAGGTACCTAAGAGCCCCATCTCCCCCTTTGGAGAAAACCTCTACTTTGACCTCTTTCACCAAGGCCTTCAATTCAGGGAAGGAGGAGTCAAGATCTTGTTTTGCTATCACCTCATCAGCCAATGAAGACTTAGACCCATCAAAAACCACAACACCATCATCACCAACCTCTTCCAACCTAACCCCCAATCTAGACAATTGATGCACCTCCCTAGCCATCTCATTATCACCACCATCAACATGGGCTAGGCTAGCCATAGACACCCTACTTAAAGCATCTGTCACCACATTTGCCTTACCAAGATGGTAATGCACACTCATGTCATAGTCCTTAAGAAGTTCTAGCCACCTTCTTTGCCTTAAGTTGGGATTCTTTTGTGTGAAGACATATTGTAGGCTCTTAAGATCGGTGAATACATCCATATGCACCCCATACAAGTAGTGATGCCAAATGCTTAATGCAAACACAACGGCGCCTAACTCTAGATCATGGGTAGGGTAGTTCCTTTCATGTACCTTGAGTTGTCTAGAAGCATAAGCTATGACCTTACCATTTTGCTTCAATACACAACCCAAACCAACTCGAGAAGCATCACAATAAACCACAAATCCCTGAAGCCCATTCGATAGTGATAATATAGGAGTGGACACAAGTTTGTCTTCAATGTTTGGAAGCTCCTCTCACACTTACCGGTCCACACAAACTTAACCTTCTTTTGAGTCAATTTTGTCATAGGGGAAGCAATGGAGGAGAACCTATTCACAATCTTTTTATAATAACCTGCTAGGCCCAAGAATCCCCTAATATCTGACGGGATCAATGGTACATGCCAATTTCTAATCATACCTCTTTTCTTAGGATTCAATTTTATACCATCTCCCGACACCATATGACCCAATAATGCAACCTCCTTCAACCAAAATTCTCACTTGTCATATTCGGTATATAATTTCTCCTCCCTCAGTCATTGCAACACAACCTCAAATGCCCCATATGCTCCTCCCTGCTATGTTAATAGACCAATATATCATCAATGAAGACCATAACAAAGGAATCAAGGTAAGGTTTGAAGACCATATTTATTAGGTCTATGAAGATGGTCGGTGCATTGGTCAACCCAAACTCATAATTCCCATATCTAGTCCAAAACGTTGTCTTAGGAATATAATATTCCCTTACCCTCACTTGATGATAGCTATACCTAAGATCAATCTTAGAGAAATAGCTAGTCCAATACAATTGGTCAAACAAATCATCAATTCTTATAAGAGGATACCCATTCTTGATGGTGACCTATTGAGTTGCCTATTGTAACACTCCTATTATTAACTAATATATTCACTTTCAAAAAAAAAAACCCCTTGAGATAAAACAAACCCCTACATCATAACTTTTTGACTTAAGTTTGTGTCATTAGAGAAATTAATTTTCTTGAATTGTCGGAAGGAATGAGGGAGGGGTTGTCATAGTGCAAATTATTATTTTTACGTAGTTATATATATTAAACAAGGATTAATAGTAAGTATTATATGTGGACAAAATAGCTAGGTCATGGAAAAAGGGGACTTATGTAGCCACCTTATTGGACCTTTTTCTCTGAAGACTCTTTTGACATAAAATATGTTCTCCCCCAAAGTAAGTCGATTTTATGGATCTTATCAGACCTTGTAAACTCTTTCTTATACTTATTTTCATATAACACACATACAAAAAAATGAGTCCCTTGGAGAGAAGTTAAGAAATTCCCTATCCTTTGGTAAGCGGTCAAAATCTGTCTTTAAATTGCATAGTATGTAGTGATTGGTGAATATCTCATTGTATATAGCTGTGTGTTTAGTATATAAATATGTTTTGGGAAGCTAATTCACATACATAAAATATTTATGCTTATGTAAAAATTTAATCTGCATGTATGGTATCAAAAGAAGGAGCGGAACAGTGTGAAAGTTATGACTAATTTTCTGTTGGAGAAGTCTTCTATGTGCGGTTGTTTGTAATTTAATTAGATCTTGATGTGTGAGTTGTATTTTGTGATGATTCATGGTTCTTTGAAACTCCAAGAAATGTGTCTAAGCCTCTTGTTATGTTAGAACCTAATTTGTTAGTTATGGATTAAAAACAGTGGACACAAGTTAGTACAAGTTCTGTCCAGGATTTGACATTGAAATCCCTGGGGGTTTCCTGTTATAGTTTCGATTATAAATGCTTGTATAAAGGGTGTTTTGAAGTGATTCTTGACCTTCTGCAACCTATATTCATATACCTACAATTTTTTTGTAGACTGGAAAGACTAGATTGTCCATTTTCCAATCCGAAATCGAGTTGCATTGCAAGGCAGTGAAACTGCCGAGAAGAGCTTGATTTGTAAAAATATGACTCAATTTGGCATTTCTCTTGTTAGTTGCTTCCTTTTGAAAGTGCTAAATGTAAAATGAGCGTGTAAATGAGTATTAAGGCACTCACACTCTTGTACAATCTCAAGGAATTTAATTGAAAAAAAAATGAATGTCGTATTGATCCATGACTTGAAATTGATAGGGTCAGTTGCATGCTACAAGTTTTAGGTTCATGTAAAAACTTGTTCTTGAGCCTTTGTCACATGCTGGTACATTTCAATGTTATCTTGGTATTTTCACTACGTTCTTGTCATTTTATTTAGTTGTGTTGATATATTTTAGGACTCATTGTGGAACTTGTTTAATTCATAATTTTTATTAATTGCATGATCATTTGACATCATTGTGGACTTTGTCCTTCTTGTAGATGTGACTTTGTCACCATTGGCATGCCTCTTGTTCAGATAATTTTTCATCATAATTGTGGATGCCTCAAGGATAGAAGCAGTCCATTTTATGCACTAACTAGGATACCACTCTTAATATGGTTCTTGGTTCTCTTGAAAATTAGGTCTCCACCCTTCTTGCCATAGGGCTTCGGTCCATCTTGATATTTGATTATATTTGGTGTGAAAATATGACATGCATAGTTGGCAAAACTTGGTATTTAAATATCTAGTAAATTATTGCAAGAATTCTTGACACTTAGATGTTTAAATATCTCACTTGATACTATTGATATATTTGTTTACTGGTTTATTTACTGTACTCCAATTGTGTTTCCCTTGACTTTACAATGATAAATCGAAAAATATAAAAGATTCTACTTTTAGCTTTTACACCACTAAGTTTCACGCTTAGCCATAGTTGTTTCTATCGTAGGAGCATACCGAGTTTATGCTTGAGGATGGCCACGGAAGATGATTTTTTTGGGAACTTTGCATGAGATCACATTTGCATCTGGATATATATATCGTAGTAGTTTGGGCAAGTACATGATTTTCCAATTGCATATGTATGTATAAACTGGAAAGACATGCATAAATTACGAAAATATGGGTTATAACTTAAGGTCTAGCTTGTCAAGTTAAATTAGAGTCAATGAGCATGATTTTAGTATTAGATTAGCCATTATTTTGAAGTGACTATATAACATGGAGTTTTTAAGTACTACAATAATATGAGCAATGTATAAAGATCACGTAAAATAGTGGTTGAAATTATTGTGCAAGATATTTATGCTTTAAACTTAAACTAGAACTCGACTTGACGACCTTTAAAAGAGGATCCTATAGCTTTAACTATTTGAATTAACTAATTAGTTATGATTAATATGACACGTGTTAAAATCTTCAAATGTTAGCAAGTGCTATGTAGACCCAAAATGTACAAAAGTGGCATCATCCTGCTAGGGTTGCAACAAGTGTTGGTATCAGAGCCTAGGCTTATGATTCTAGGACTTTTGGTGTGGATCACTTGTATAATTTCTTATTGTGTCAAAGGTACAACATATATTATTGGTCCCTTTACATGGTTAATTATGGCCTACAAAGTGTGTATGCATTATCATGTGTATGTCCCTAAATTAATAATTGCTAGATGGCAATCCCAATTTTTGAGATATTATAACAAAGAGGAATTTCTAATTCTCTTCCTGATTTCTTATCCTTTGGGAATACTTACAGTCATGAATGCATACATAAATTTCTTTGATGACCAAACTTTTTATGCTATTTTGCAAGCATTATCGCCCTTATGTGAAAATTTGAAGAAGAGATTCTTCAGCAAATTATAGTCAACATCATTGATGATGATCTCATAGGATCTCCCAATGATGTTCTCAATATATGGGAAGGTCCATCTGACAAAGATAATTATTGGACAACTAATAAACTTTGTTATTATTGCAGCTTGAGGTAAATTTCAAGATGAAATTTCTTAAGGTGGAGAGAGTTGTACGCCCCTATTACTAATTATTGTATTCACTTTCAAAAAAAGATCCTCTTGAGATAAAATCAACCCCTACTTCACAACTTTTTTACTTAAGTTCGTGTCATTAGATAAATTGATTTTCTTGAATAGTCTTTAGGAATGAGGGAGGGATTGTCTTAGTACAAATTATTGTTTTATGTAGTTATATATGTTAAACAAGGCTTAATAGTGAGTATTATATGTGGACAAAATAGATAAGAAATGGAAAAAAGGGACTTGTGTAGCCACTTTATTGGACCTTTTTCTCATAAGACTCTTTTGACATAAACTATGTTTTCCCCCAAAGTAGGTCAGTTTTTTGGACCTTATCAGACCTTATAAACTCTCTCACATCCTTATTTTTGGAGAAAAAAAAAGAGTCCCTTGGAGAAAAGTTGACAAATTGTCTATCCTTTGGTAAGAGGTTGAAATTTGTCTTTAAATAGCATAATGTGTAGTAATTGTTAACTATCTCATTGTATATAGATGTGTTTTTAGTGTGAAAATATATTTTTGAAAAATAATTCACATACCTATAATTTTATATTTATGTAAAAATTTAAATCTGCTTATACGGTATCAAAAGAGGGCATGGAACACAGTGAAAGTTATGACCAGTTTTCTGTCAGAGAAGTCTTCTATGTGCGGTTGTTAGTATAATAATCAGATCTTGATGTGTGAGCTGTACTTTGTGATGATTCTTGGTTCTTTGCAACTCCAAGACATGTATCTAACCCTCTTATGATTATGTTGGAACCTAATTTGATAGTTAGGGATTAAAAAAGTGGATGCAATTTAGGACAAGTTCTATCCAGGGTTTGACATAGAAATCACTGGGGTGTGCTATTAGGGTTTCAATTATAAATACTTGTACAAAGGGTGTTTTGAAGTGATTCTTGACTGTCTGCAACCTATATTCATATACTTATAGTTTTCATGAGACTGGAAAGACTAGTTTGTCCATTTACTAATCCGAAATTGAGTTGCATTGCAAGGCAGTGAAACTACCAAGAAGAGCCTGATTTGTAAAAATAAGACTCAATTTTTGGCATATTTCTTGTTAGTTTCTACTTTTTAAAAGTGTTGAATGCTAAATGACCATGTAAATGACATGAAGGTACTCAAACTTTTGTACAATATTAAGGAAGTTGATTGAGAAACAACGAATAACATATTGATCCTTGACATGAAATTGGTAGGGTCGATTGCATGCTAAAAGTTTCAGGTTAATGTAAAAAGTTGTTCTTGTGCCTTTGTCACATGCTGGCACATTTCAATGTTATCTTGGTATCTCAGCTACGTTCTTGTCATTTTATTTGGTTGTGTTGATGTATTTTGGGACTCGCAAGGAACTTGTTTAATTCGCCCGTTTGTATGAATTGCCTGATCACTTGACATCATTGTGGACTTTGTCCTTCTTGTGGCTGTGACTTTGTCACCATTGGCATGCCTCTTTTTCAGATCAATTACAATCTTAATTGTGGATTTTTGGTTCGCCTAAAGGATGGAAGCAGTCCATTTAATGCATGAACTATGAAACTACTCTTAATATGGTTCTTGGTTCTCTTGAAAATTAGGTCTCCACCCTTCTTGATACAGGGCTTCAGTCCTTCTTGATACATGGCTTCAGTCCTTCTTGATACTCAATTATATTTGGTGTGACAATATGGCATACACATTAGGCGAAACTTGGCATTTAAATGTCTTGTAAAAATTGTTCCAAGAACTCTTGACACTTAGATGTTTAAATATCTCACCTGATACAATTGATATATTTGTTTGCTGGTTTATTTACTGTATTCTAATTGTGTTGCCCTCGACTTAACAATGATAAATTGAAAAATATAAAGGGTTCTACTTTTAGCTTTTACACTACTAAGTTTCACACTTAGCCATAGTTGTTTCTATCATAGGAGCATACTGAGTTGATGCTTGAGGATAGCCACAGAAGATGATTTTTTTGGGAACTTTGCACGAGATCACATTTGCATCTGGACATATATATCTTAGTAGTGTGGGACAAGTACATGATTTTCTTATTGTATATATGTGTATAAACTGGAAAGGCATGTGTAAATTACGAAACCATGGGTTATAACTTAAGGTTTAGCTTTTCTAGTTAAATTGGAGCTGGTGAGCATGTTTTTAATGTTACATTAACCATTATTTTGAGGTAACTATGTAAAATGGAGTTTTCAACGGGTATTACAATAATATGAGCAATGTATAAAGATCGCGTAAAATAGTGATTGAAATTTTTTGCAAGATACTTACGCTTTAAACTTGAACTATAACTCGACTTGACGACTTTTAGAACAGGATCCTATAGCTTTGACTATTTGAATTCATTAATTGGTTATGATTAATATGGCACGTGTTAAATATTTTGCATGTTATCAAGTGCTATGTAGACCTAAAATGTACAAAAGTGGCATCCTCCCGCAAGGGTTTCCACACTGGTAGTCAATGCACATTCTAAGAGACCCATCCTTCTTCTATACAAACAACATCGGAGCACCCCAAGGTAATTGGCTAGGCCTAATAAATCACTTTTCTAACAAATCTTTTAATTGTTCCTTTAACTCCTTTAACTCCGCCGAGGCCATACGGTAAGGGGGAATGGAGACAGGTTGAGTATCGGGGAGGAGCTCTATACAAAATCTATTTGCCTTTTGGGAGAAATAACGGGAAGGTCATTCAGAAAGACATCAAGAAACTCATTTACAACAAGAATCAACTCTATGTGAGGGACTTTGGACTCCACATCTTTAACCCTCACTAGGTGGTAAAAGACATCCCTGAGAGATCAACTTATGAGCTTTAATGCATGAAATGAATCTACCCTTGACCACCACATCTTGACTTTCCCATTCAAGGACGGGTTCATTAGGGAATTGAAACTTGACCTTATGGGTTCTACAATCAATAGAAGCATATTAGACATGTAACTAATCCATCCCAAGAATGACATCCAAATCTACCATGAGGAGCTTGGGCCTCTTGGTTGACTTGGTTATCCACAACTTGGGCAAGCATAGTGAGAGTATCCCGGAGCTCACCATTGGTAGGTTGTTCCTCGGGAGTTAGAGCCCTTCTTCCTCTAGTGTTAGGAATGATCTAGCATAGCAAAGAACAATCGTTAGGGGAAAAAACTTACCAAAACTCTATAGCATGACTTAGAACATGAAGAAGGGAAACACATCCTAAAACGTCTCATAGCCTCCTATTCATAGTCATGGCGCGCTTTACAACCATTAATAGGACTCTAATCGATGCGATGATCTATCAACTAGTGCTCTGGTACCAAGTTTGTCATGACCCATGCCCCGCCTAGGCGTGACATGACGCAAGGGGAACCCAAAGGGACCCCAAGCAAGCCTCTTAGAACATCATTACACATCCATGGTTGCGGAAGCAATAAAAACAAACATCAAGAGATAATAAAGTGGGACAACAGGGGCTAAGGGGAAGCCCTTTCATAACATAGACATCAAGAACAATAGACAAGGCTCTTAGGCTAGATACATAACATGTCCAACAAACACTTCTAATACACAGATAAGTGTGGGGGCCAAGAAGAAGCAACCAGGCTCAATTTTATAATCAAAACAGACAATAAAGGAGAATGTCTTAATACATAATAAGAGCAGCATAGATTAAGGTCCCTGAACTGGAGGACTCACCACAAGCTTGAGTAGTACCGATCTAGTCACGTGGAGGAGGATGATCAACTTGGGCACCAGTACCTACATGGTGATATCATGTAGGCAAGAGTATGCGTTAGTACGTTTGAATGTACTAAGTATGTAGGATGCAATGCAACAAGAGATGACACCTTAATCAAAATGCATATAATAGGAAATAGGCATAATTTATCAATATAGCGGGTATGATCAATGCATAAGTAAAACATGCTTAAGTAACTTATGGTCATATAGGATATCATATGTGTAGAAGTGACCAAGCTAGATTTCCAAAGTACCAAACCCTTGGTAGGTTAGTGATGATTTCACCCATCACCCTTATGTGTGAGGTACAAATCCCTCATCTAGGTTAGTGATGATCGCACCTATCATCCTGGTGTGTAAGGTATAAACCCCTTATCGTTAGTGGCAATCTCATCTACCACGCTAGTGTTTGAGATATTCACCCCTCAACTAGGTTACTTGGATCGGGCATGGTCTAATGCAACATTTTATATAGATTATATCATATGCATAAGCTTATTTAATCATCATAATATCATTCATCTCATATCTCATGCTTTGGACCTCCAACTCCTCAAGAAACCACATCCGGACTTTTTATCAAACACTTAGAGGTGTGTAATGCTAGTATAAAACCATGAAATATAGAGATGAAATTATGTAGGAAAATCTATAGTAGAACCATCAATCAACACCTTGCAATACCCTTAACCAACATACATCAAAACCCCTCCTCAAATCTTACAAATAAATCAAAGATTTATAGCTCAAAACATAGCAAAACAGTCACAATTTCATATGACTTCAACATAGTGTGCAGTGAATTTCATAATAAGCAAGAATCATTGGGTAAATCAAGTTTAAATCATGCAATATGAGTAAAAGGAGACTTGGGTATCATGGGTGAAAGGAACCCATTATAGAAACCCACATACATTAGTTTAGAGATGAACTTGGTGAAGATTGAAGATGGAGACTTGAAATTTAAAATTTTAGACATTCCGAGGCACATTTTCTAGCACTTTTTTGGGGTCGTTTCACCCTTCCAAATCAATCACATCACCAAACCAGTCTTAGAGTAATAAGACAAGTTCTAATTCCTTACATGATACATGAATGAAGCAAAATAAGTTTAAAACACACATGACATTGCACACCCAATCAAGTGTAGACTCACATATCATTCTTCAAGCCTCAGCTTACCTTTAAATTATCAAAACAACATCCCCAGATAATCAAAATTCATAATTGCATCAATTACCAACAATCACAAAAATTTTGAGGTTACCTAAATTTTTCGAACCATTCAAATAGCATTTAAAGACTATGTATATGCTAAAAGACCATACTACTATGTATTTACACATTATCTGCACTACCTAAACATGCTGGTTCAACAAAAAATTAAAATACCCGCAAAGAAAAAGAAACACGACAAGAAAACCTTGAGATAAAAAATAGGGGAAGTTATGGACTCGAGGCCACTCAGACTTCACCTTAATCCATAACTTTCCACACTCCACCAAAATATAATACTTTGTCCTCAAAGTAAAGACATGAACAAAAACAATATATATATATAT
>JAOTQR010080179.1:0-10054 GCA_025774065.1 Solanum ossicruentum
AGTATGTTACATCGACAATGGAATACGTATGAATTGAAGCAACTCATGAACTTTATTTAACAACAAGAACTCATGTATTTAGTATCCATATATGTATGTAACTTTGAAGATAACTATATATATAAGAGCATATGAATATGTGGAAGATTTGACATAGGGTTGCTTGATATGTAGGAGTAGATAAATGCCTCTACTTACCAAGGGATCTATGTTTCATGCCAAAAGATACGAAATCAAGTAACCTTACATACTTCCTTATGCGACCTCGTTACTAACTTGGAGTGGCTGTGGTTTCCCTCAAATATTTGGCTACAGTATATTAAGCAATAAGACTAGTATTAGCAGCAACACAACACTTCTAGGCAGTCCAATATCATAAAAATGATCACCCGGACAGCAAGCTTTCAACTAATGATGCAAGGATTTTTCTTCAACCTTTTCACTTATAAACGTATTTTCTAACAACTATCCTTATGTACATGTCATATACACCTTATTTCCAGGCCCTTAATAGTCCTAAAACAGCCCACAAGGCACAACAATTAATAATTCTTCACAACATACAAACAAGCGACATAACGCTACATCTTTCACCAAACTTCGACGCCAACAATCCCAAACTTGTTTTAACTTTTTGCTAAATTGTTTCCAACACTTTTACCTCATATAACCAGTCTTGACATAGCCCAAAAATAGTCCCAAAATAGGTTAAGGTCATGGAACAACATATTATAATTTTCAGCTTCCAAGTTCATTTTAAAAGTGACACTACGATGTTGTACAACAACTCATCTTTGTGGACCGTAAAAGTGGTGCAGCGGCTTAATTCCATAACTAACAACTTATATATTGTTATAATATAAGTCTTAGTTCATATTTCATCCAACCATTTAGAAGAAAATCCTCTTGAACGACAAGAAACACTCACAACAATACTTAGGACATATGCTGTCCAGAGTTTCCAGCTTAACATAATAGCATGTGCTTCTTGTTTTACATGAAGAAACCATATTAGCAACATCTATAACTTCAACCATGTTAAGAACATCAACGTCTCTTTATAATAAAGTCCAAAAACCATATAGAAGTCACCAAAATAAAAGACAAGTGTGCAACAACTTTCTGGACACAAGCTGTCCAGAATTTCCAGCAGATTTCCAGATTCACATACTGTCACATACTTCTTGTTTTTCATAAAAAAATCATACTAGCAATATCTATGGCTTCAACCATGATAAGAACATCAAAGTCTCTTCATAATAAAGTCCAAAAAAACATATAGAATTCACCAAAATAAAAGGCAAGTGTGCAGTAACTTTCTGCACACAAGTTGTCCAGAATTTCCAGCAAATTTCCACCAAAGATTCTATCATGTACTTCTTATTTTACATGAAGAAATCATACTAAATACATAACTATAATTGCTTACCTTTGCCATATAGGTTCTGTATTCCCTTCAAAATCCTTAGAGAATGAGTTTGCAGCTTGGTGAAGTGAAATATTGAGAAGACAAAACACTTTAACAAAGCTGAAACTTTATTTCCTAGTGGAAAGAATAAGTGCTGCGAATATGCTTTAGCAATCAAGAAAAAGGCTTCGGGGATAGAGAAAGTTTTTTTAGAATAGGGGCGGGAATCTTAAGAAATGTCGAATCATGTCCTCGGGTTTAGAGTTTTCAACTTCTTTCCTGGGGACGGAACAAGGGATCTCAAATTACCACTCCCCTACGCCTTCCCCTTTATTCTCTCCGTCTGAGCTTTCCGCTACAACGTGGGCCCAGGAAGCGAAGGGAATGAGCTCGGTCTCCTCCACACCCGGAAACAAGATCTTGATCGGCGCTCGGGAGGGCTGCACTTAGTCCATTTTTAAGGATCAAATTGGCCAACTTTGTCTTCCACTTTTGGCTTGATAATGACTCCCCTTAAGAGTCTATTATTGCAGCATCTTATCCTCCAAAATTGGGCTCAATTGGGTCTCAAATATGATGGACCTATGCTGCCAATTTCCAGGTTTCTTCTTAGTTGGTTTTGGATCCAAATGGCCAAGTTGTTTGAAGAGTACTTAGGACGTTTTTAAACTCTTCTTGGACTGAAAATAAGGTCCATATATGATACTAAAACATGGACCAAAGTTACAACCTTAACAAGGAATTTATTCATAACCAAACTTGAACAATTTTCGATGTCGAGCCTCGCTTTCGATTGGCTATCAATTATAAGTACGTGACTCTCCTACTAAATTATTAAGTCATGTAATAATCTCAATTATTTACTTAGTTTAGGGCTGATATATCCTCAATTTAACACCAACACATATATACCATCAACCCTCTTAAGCATTTAGAATTACATATCGCCCATTAACACAAGATTCAAACACTTTCAAGAATTGACGCTAACTTGACTAAACCATAATATGATTCATTTACATAGCATTAGAACATGTAAAAATATGGGGTGTTACAACAACCTTCAAGAATAGATATGGCAATATGAGTTTGTTGTGATGTCATTTGGGTTGACCAATGCAACAGCCATCTTCATTGACCTGATGAATAGGGTCTTCAAACCTTACCTTGATTCGTTTGTTGTGGTCTTCATTGATGATATATTGATCTATTCACATAGTAGGGAGGAGCATATGGGTCATTTGAGGGTTGTGTTGCAAACTTTTAGGGAGGAGAAATTGTATGCCAAATATGACAAGTGTGAGTTTTGGTTGAAGGAGGTTGCATTTTTGGGTCATGTGGTGTTGGGGATGGTATAAATGTGCTAAGAAACTGATGTGATTAGAAATTGGCCTAGACCATTGACCACGTTGGATATTAGGAGCTTGTTGGGCCTTCCGGGTTACTATAGAAGATTTGTGAATGGGTTCTCCTCTATTACTTCCCCTATGACCAAATTTACTCAAAAGAAGGTTAAGCTTGTGTGGACTGATGAATGTGAGAGAAGCTTCCAAACATTGAAGGATAGGCTTGTATCTACTCCTATATTGTCACTACCTGATGGGCTTGAGGGTTTTATTTTGTATTGTGATATATCTACAGTTTATTTGGGTTGTGTTCTAATGCAAAATGTTAAGGTCATAGCTTATGCTTCTAAACAACTCAAAGTGTATGATAAGAACTACCCTACCTATGAACTTGAATTAGCCACCATTGTGTTTGCATTAAAGATTTGGCATCATTATTTTTATGGGGTGCATGTTGATGTCTTCACCGATCATAAGAGCTTCGAATATGTCTTCACTCAAAAAGATCTCAACTTAAGACAAAGAAGGTGCCTAGAACTTCTCAAAGATTATGACATGAGTGTGCATTATCACCCAGATAAGGCAAATGTGGTGGCGGATGCTTTGAGTTGGGTGTCCATGGTAGCCTAGCTCATGTGGATGGTGGTGATAGGGAGATGGCTAGGGAGGTGCATAGATAGGCTAGATTGTAGGGTCAAGTTGGAAGAAGTGGGTAATAGAGTTATTGATGGTTCTAAATCTTCTTTGGTTGATGATTTAAACTCCTTGTTGCTTGAATTGAAGGCGTTGGTGAAAGAGAGCAAAATAGAGGTTTTCTTACAAATGGGAGATGGGGCCCTTAGATACCAAGGTAGGTTGTGTGTGCCTTGTGTTGATGGTTTGAGGGAGAAAATACTTAATGAGGCCCATAATTCTTCATACTCTATCCACCCTAGTTCAACAAAATATATAGAGACTTGAGGGGTATTTATTTGTGGGTAGGCATGAAGAGGGACATTGCCAAATTCGTTTCCATTTGCCATAGTTGTCAACAAGTCAAAGCCGAACACCAAAGGCCAGGTCGCCTAACCCAAGACATAGAGATTTCCACTTGGAAATGGGAGGTGGTTAATATGGATTTTGTGGTTGGGTTGCCAAATACTAGAAATGGTTTTGATTCCATTTGGTTTGTGGTTGATAGAATGACGAAATCAGCTCACTTTCTACAGGTTAAGACTATATATAGGGCTGAAAAGTATGCAATCTTGTACATCCATATGTTAGTGAGGTTACATGGGGTTCCTTTATCGATCATATTAGATCTTGGTGCAAAATTTACTTCATACTTTTGGAGGTCTTTCCGAAAGGATTTTTGTACCAAAGTTCACCCGTAGTATGACCTTTCACCCTTAAGTGGATGGACAAGCCAAAAGGATAATTCAAACGCCTGAGGATATGCTTAGGACTTGTGTCTTGAAGCTTAAAGATAGTTGGGATGATCACCTTCCATTGATTGAGTTTGCCAACAATAATAGTTATCACTCTAGTATCGATATGGCTCCATTTGAGACTCTTTATGGGAGGCATTGTAGATCACCGGTGGGTTGGTTTAAGGTCGGAGATATGGCTTTATTGGGACCATATCTGCTTATGGAGGCTCTTGAGGATGTTAGGATGATTAAGGAAAGGTTAAGAACAACCCAAAGTCGTCAAAAATCCTACACCGATGTAAGAAGGAAAGACCTAAAATTCCAAGTGGGTGATTGAGTCTATTTAAAGGTTTCCCCATTGAAAGGTGTAGTCCATATTGGTAAAAAGGGTAAGTTGAGTCCAAGGTATGTTGGTCCTTATGAGGTGATAGTAAGGATTGGCAAGGTAGCTTATGAGTTGAAGTTGCCTAGTTAAATGAATTTGGTTCACCTGGTGTTCCATGTCTCTATGTTGAGAAACTTTGTTGGTGATCCTATTGCCATTATGCATCTTGATTTCATGGGTGTTGTTGAGGATAACTTGACTTATGATGAGGTTCTAGTTCAGACCTTGTATAGGCAAGTAAAGAGATTGAGTAACAAAGAGGTGGCATCCGTTAAGATCCTTTGGAGGAACGAACAAGTCGAAAGTGCTACATGAGAAGCCAAAACAGACATGCAAAAGCAGTATCCTTATCTTTTCAACTCCACTCAACCCTAAGTTACTAATCCTAAGTCCCCTATGTGATTTCAAGTCTCATATTTCAGCCCATATGTCATTCATATGCATTCATGTTTAAGTGGGTAAACTTATGATGATTTTATACCTATGTTGAGCATTTGAAAATCGTGTTTTGCATGTTATGTTGCATTCTTGTTGGGGATGATTTGTTGATAATCACTCTTGTCTTATACATCTCTTATACATTCAGGGACGAATGTTCCCAAGGGGGAGATATTGTAACGACCCCAAAAAGTGCCTGAAAACGTGCCTCGAAATGTCTGAAATTTTAATTTTCATATATCTCAAATTCATTTGCAATTTCGAAAATCTGACTTCATATCCTTGTTTAGGGGGTCAAAATTAGTGGAAAAAGGGTCTAACCCTGATTTTAGAGTAATCGAATCACAATTTCAAATATCCAGAAACGATCCGCGACAGCACCGCGGCGTGCAGCTGTCGTGGACATGTGTCAATATGACCTCCATGATAGGTTCACATCACAGAACAGACACGGACCTATGTAGTTTGTTGCTAGTGATTTCTATCTCGGTCCAAGGCTTTAGGGTCTTGGGCCTATGTTTTCCCAAATGTGTTTTTATATATACTTAGCCAAATTTCACCCTTATATCATCCTAAACATTTCCCAGTTCTCCCCAAAACACTTAGCCATATTTTCACTCCAAAATTCAAGTCTCAAAACCCTCATCCGGAACTAAGGATTTCCTTCAACCTTCAAGCCTCCATTTTCAATATTCACCAAGAGCTTCTCTAAAGCTAAGTATGTAGGTTTTAGCCATTGGTTTCTTCCACCCATGGTGCCCTAATCTCCATTTTGCTCTTTTTGCATGATTTTAAGTTGATTTTACATGTGAGTCTTGTAAATTTAAGAAATTTATTACACAATAATTTGAGTTCATGAAAGTATAATTATTTTAGCATGTTTTGAGCTCTAAATCTTGGATCTAATGTTTGATTTGATGAAGGGTTTTGATGTGAATGACTTAGGGGTGTTGCAAGGTGTTGATTTATGTTTTTACAATCGATTTTCTTGCATGATTTCATCTCTAAATTGCATGATTGATATGTTGTTAAAACACCACACATTTGATACCTAAAACAAGGGATTTTGTGTGTTCTTAATTTGACATTTTATGGTTTTTATGTCTTTTTATGTTGTTCTTGCAGAAAAGTTAGGTTGACATAATTTTGAAGAAAAGTTGCAGATTTTGCTGAAGCATAAGACATACGAGCACACCTATGAGTCGTAGCTAGCTAAGCTATGAGTTGTAGGGTGTGTCATAACAGGAATCAGAGATCAACATTCAGAAATCTGCTAAGTGGAGATCACCCCTACAAGGCTAGTGTACGAGTCTTAAGTCTCCCACGACTCATATAGGTGGACTTGTAGTAAGAATCAGAGAGAAAAAAATGCTGGACCAAAAACTAAAAGCCAAGACTACGAGAAGAACATACGAGTCATAGCTCAAGAAATGACTCGTACCTGTGGGTCATGCAAGTTTAGTCCAAAATGCCAAGAGCCTGATACGATACCCCAACTACGACTTACAGGTCACCCTACGAGTTGTTCCTGTAAGGTGTAGCAACTGTCAGCTGTCTTTTCTATGTTACTTTTAGGGTTTATTTGTAAACACTATAAATACCTTAAGTAAGTTTTTTTAAAAAAAATAAAGAGCATATTTTATAAGATAGAACTTGCCTTTGAATATTCTCAAAAGAAATTGTTAGGGTTTTAGATTAGTTTATTATTCTCTCTTGGAAAACCCATTTTAGGTATTGCAAATCTTGCTTTGTACTCATTGTTGATCAATCAAGCCTTTGTTTTTGCAACTTGTGGTGTCTACAATCTTAATTGTTTTTGGTAAAACTCTCAACTATGCCATTTATTTGCATTTTTGCTTATTTTACCTTAGTCATGAGTAGCTAAGCACCCACAACTTGGGGTTGTGGGAATCAGGGGTAGTTGATTTGAGATGACCTAGGTTTATTTCATTTTAGGAGTGGGGTTTGCATGTATTATCTATTTCCCTTCATTGCGATTGTCGCTTGGTGGTTTCTAACACCAAACCCCGCCTACTATCACTACCCCAACTAAGGTATTGATGAATAAGATAAGGGAAGTAGATGATAGGATTTGATTGATGTGTTCTCGTCTAATCAACCAAACTTGACCAAAGGGAGGTTGACTGGGACTATTGGTAATGATTATTTGGCACACCATGGTGGCCGACCAAACGCTATGCTGAAATTCGACCTTCACCTTCACAAGATGACTAGAAGAAACTAAGTTACCATCCCACATGCGAATTTCCAATTGTAGTTATGTTGCCTAGGAAATCGAGTAAATGAACCATAGTGAACACAATTCCCAAGTGATACCTAAAATTTAGTGTTTCGTCGATTCTTAGTTTGGTATTTATTTTACTTTGTTTTTGAATCACAACAAAAACAACCCATTTAGAGATTTTAGTTATTTATGCTTGAAGTGATTAGTAGTATATTCTTGTAGTCAAGGTCCGTATTCCCTATGAATTTGACCCTAACCTTCGGTTAGGTTAATTACTAACAGTGACCGCTTTCTTATTGGAGTGTGAACATTATCAAAAATTAAGGCACCATTACCGGGGAATACAACTAGGTTTAGACTTGAATTCACTAATATTTAATTCTAGTATTGATTCATAGAATCTCTTGCATTTTACTTTTTTTTTTCTTGTTTGATTTTATTTGCAGGGTGTACTAGGTTGTATGCCCAACATAAGGAACCAAGGTAATCCCTTAGCTCCACTCAATTTGGAGATCCATCGACTACTTAGAAGAATGGCTCAAGTGAATGAGGATATCGAGGTTGAGGAGGATATGAATACGAATCTGGATATGGAAAGAGAGGAGAATCCACAACAAAGGGGTAACATGCCAATTGTAACAGCCATTCAAATTCTGCCCAAAAATTCCTTAAAAAACGTCTATGGCAAGTTGGAGCACTCTGGAATTCTCTAGAATTTCCTAGGGAAAGGTAGATCTTGCAAGAAGGCCCTGGGAGCTCTTAGAAGACTCAAGAGAAGTCCTTCTTTGTAAATATCTTATATATTTTTGTAGGAATTCTCTAGAAGGGCATTTGTAGCCATTGGATCAAAATAATCCTAGCCCATTCATTTAGGGAGGGGACTAGTATAAGTACCACCCCTTAGTTCTCATTTTCATCAACAAGCAAAACAAGCAAATCAAAGCATTGTAAAGACCGTCGGAACATCAAGAGGAATAGAAGGCGGAAGCGAGATCACCCAAGTCGGTAAGGAGAAGTCCAAGGGCCAGAGGTCTCGATCCAGGGAGCCCATGTTGGAGATTGATATACGGCTAGCCAAGGTGGTACTGCCCATAGCCGATGGGCAAGAAAGGTTCGAGGAGGCCAACCAGAAGTTCAAGGAGATCGAATAAGGCCTAGATAGATTGCGGGAGGTGATGCAATCCGCCATGAACTAAGTGTCGGCCCAATGTCTCAATAGCATAAAGGCCATGGAGGAGACACATAAGGCAGATATTTCTTCAATGCGAGAAGAGCTAGGGAGGCTTTTGTGCAAGATATAGAACACGAAGGAGGAGCTTAGCCTCTGCAAAAGGGCTTTTGCCCAACCGAGGTAAGGACTACTCCTTCCAAGTTAGATATTCCACGACCCAAGTCTTTCAAAGTGTCGAGAAATGTCAAGGGGCTATATAATTTCATCTGGATCATGAAGCAGTACTTTGGGGCGCTCGCCATGACCGACAAAGCCCTAAAAGTTAATATGGCTAGTCTTTACCTCAAAGACAATGCGATGGTGTGGTGGAGAAAGAGACAGGGGGACATTAAAAGAGGCACTTGCTCTATTAGCACTTGGGCGGAGTTCAAGGCCAAACTCAAGAAGCAGTTATACCCTAGCAACATTGAAGAAGAGTCCCGTGGCAAGCTGAGGCGACTGTAGCACAAGAGAATCATACGGGAGTACGTGAAGGAGTTTAATTAGGTACTTCTTGAGAACCCCGATTATCCTGATAAGGAAGCTTTCTTTGCCTTCATGGATGGCTTACAACAGTGGGCTAGGCTTGAGATCCAAAGACGAGGAGCTCAAGACTTGACCACGGCTATATCCATTGTTGAGTCCCTTATTGAGTTTAGGAAAGTGGAGAAACCTAAACCAAAGGACAAAGGTGGCAAAGGAAAGAGTGAGGGAGACCCACATCGTGGAAAGGAAGCAACGAAGAGGGCAAAGGGACCCAAGGAGTAAAAGACCAGGGAGAGACCCCCGATTAGGTGCTTCTTTTACGAGGGGCCACACAAGGCGAGAGAATGCCCCAAAAAGAGCAAACTCTCGGCCTTGATTGAGGAGTGTGAACAACAGGAAGACAAGATAGGGGCCCTACGACTCCTCAGTGCCATCAAGGCGAAGGTGTAGGTGCCCAAGAACGAAAAGAAGGGGAGGTTATTTGCGGAAGCCAAGATTTGAGGGCACACCATGAAAGCACTAGTTGACGCGGGAGACAACAAAAATTTCCTCACTCTTCATGAGGCCAAGAGGATTGGCACCCCTTACGAGACAGGCCGTGGTTGGCTTAAGGGAGTCAATTTTGCACCGACGGAGACCTTTGGAGTTACCCGGAATGTAAAGGTAAGCTTAGGAAATTGGAATGGCCACGTCAACTTCTTTATTGCAACCATGGACGATTATCCACTTGTCTTGGGTATTGAGTTCATAGACCAAGTCAAGGTCGTCCCAATTCCCTTTGTGAAGTTACTGTGTATCTTGGAGTAGGATAACACTCATCTAGTCCCACTAGAGCGGGAAACACGACTCCAAGAGAAGCAGATCTCGGCTATGCAACTCGCCAAAGACGTAAAGAAGGAGGAGCCAAACTACCTTGTAGCCTTGAAGGAAGAAGCAACTGTTTCTCCAACCGAAGAACTACCCAAAAAGTTGAGCACGTCTTGAAGGAGTATAAAGACGTGATGCCACCTGAGCTACCGAAGAGGTTAGCACCAAATAGGGAGGTGGAACATGTCACGACCCGTCCCAGGGGCAGTGACTGGTGCCGATAGGGCATCCGGACGGTGTCAAACTGGATTCCCCATCTT
>JAOTQR010080180.1:0-10054 GCA_025774065.1 Solanum ossicruentum
ATTCACTTAATTCCCTACTCCCGCACCTCAAACGGATTAAATTTAAGACATACTTCAATCCCAACAATTAATCCCAATTAATAATTAATCTTAAGAAATTTCGGGGTTTAACAGCGTTTTTAAAACTTTTGCCTTTTAATTTTAATTTATGAAGTGAATCAAATTTTTAATATAATTTTAGATATTTAAGATCGTAAATTATGATTTATAGTACTATTTATATAATTTATAAATAATATATATTTCTTCTGTATCAATTATGTGGCACTAGTGGAATTCAAGAGTCAACCAGTTTTTTGTATGTCTTCTGATACTTTTAGTTGTTAATTATTGTGATTTAGAATACATTTTCTGTTATTTTTAAATAATATTTGTTACTTCCTTCATTTATATGACACTAATAAAATTTTGAAGTTCAATCAAATTTTTGTATATCTCTTAACTATTTTAAATTATTAGTTATTATGATTCATAGTACATTTCACATATTTTTTAATAACATATGTTACTCTGTTTGTCCCAATTCATTAAATATTTTTATGTCTTTTAATTTTTAAGTTGTTTATGATTCCGACTTATAATAATTTTTATGGCATTTCAGATAATATGTGTTACTTTCTCTGTTTGAATTTTTCTAGTTTGATAGAATTTTGAGCGTCAACTAAATTTTTTATATGACTTCTTAATATTTTAAGTTGCTAATCATGGTAATTTATATTACTTTTTACGTAAATTTGAAATATATAAAAAATTTAAAATTAGAAAAATGAATTAAAATGAAAAAATTAATTACCTGAAATGATAAAAAATAGCTCCCAAAAAATCTAAATATTTTAACCTGTTAATTATTATGATTATTATATTTTTTATGTAATTTTTAAAAATATAATATATTTAAAAAGTAAGACAAATAAATTAAAACAAAAAACTTAACATGAAATGACAAAAATAGCCCTCAGGAAGCAAGCTGGTAACACAACTCTTAAGTTATTTCGTAGCCACTTCTATAAAATATCTATTTTTGATATATAACCCAAGGAAAATAAAATAGATAAACTAATTTGAAACACACTCTTTTAAATAACATGGATAATTAATATTTTTTTTGGATTTACATATAAATTATGACTTGATACACCTACTAATAAAATAATTATATAATAAAATTACTCTCCCTAGACTCTTTCATATGTCACATTTTGTGATTGCATTTGCATTAAGAAAAAAATGACTTTGCTATCATTCTCTTATTATTTAATGTATATTCATTACTTTTTTAGTTCTTATAGTTGGCGAAATATATTTTTTCAAATCTCATTGACTGTCAAAGATAAAATATGAAGAATGATATCATTTACAACAACAACAACAACATACCCAGTGAAATCCCACAAGTGGGATCTGTGGAGGGTAGATTGTACACAGACTTTGCCGCTACCTCATAGAGGTAGAGGTTGTTTCCGAATATATCATTTATGAATTGATTTTATGAAATGACATATATTAAAGACTATGTATTCATAATAAGTACGACATATAAATAAATCGGAGGGAGCACTTTTAACCCCTATTAATTTGTCAAAAATAAAAAATATTAGGTAATGAAATCCCTCTTTTTCATCGAAGGGACATGAATTTTCACCTGAAAATAAGTATATTTTAATGTTTGTGGCTAAAATTGGCACTTTCCGATCCAGATCTAAACCAGCGACAAATCGGGAAAAAATATATTTACACCCTGATGAGTTGTTGTAAATACAACAATATTAACAACATTATCCCAATGTCTCAAAGGCTCCCGCCCAATTGTTGTAAATACATCAGGGTAAAAACAAAGATCACATGCATGGCTACGTGTGTAGGACTTTTTTCGTTTATTTTTATTTGTTCAAATATATATATTAAAAATAATTATTTAGTAATATTTTATGAGATAGTGGTAAGATTTGCATACATTCTACATTCCTCAGATCGCACTTGTGGAATTCCACTATTATGTTGTTGTTGTTATTTACTTTCTAACTTATCCTCATAATTAATAATTATAGTCATTTCCCAGTTATATTTTTCAAGATATTGTATTTATTATATTTAAAAAATGGTTTGATATAGTTATCTCGATCATTTATTATTTCTTAATCTCTGTGATAGATCAATAGTGAATGATTATTGTTGGACAGAGAGAGTATTAATGTATCGCGGGAGAATGCAGCTTGTTGGTATCTTGTTCATATTGGTTTAGGGGCTATTTTATAAAATTAAGATTTTTTTTTAAAATTTTATTTAGATAAGTAGAGTGGAGATCACGAATTAGAGTAACAAGTTGATAGGTTAGTAGAGTTAGGTTGATGTCCGTATGTGGGGTATATATAGTAGGGTAGTAAGTTTAGTCGTACCTTGATATCTTGTGTTACCATTATTCGTCTTATATATGTTAACTTTATCGTATCTGCGTACCATCATGTGTTTGTAGTTATTAGTCGTTCTTTCTGTTTTTCTTTTCTTTCCTTCCCTGTCTTTTATATCTAGTTTATTCTGCTTATGGATTTTTGAGACGAGGGTTCTCAGGAAACAACCTCTCTACCTCTATGAGGTAGTAGTAAGGTCTGCATACATTCTACCCTCCCGAGTGTATGTTATTATTGTACTTTGATATTCGTTTAAAGTGTAAATATAAATAAATTAACTAGTACAAATATTTTTCTTATTTATAATTTTACTATTATAAAATATTTCAAATTTAAGTTTCGGCTATTAAACCCATGCAACATGGGAAATGAATGTGATATGATTACAAACTTCAAGGGATAATTAGATACCACAAAATTTAGTGATGTGTCTCTTTTTCTTCAAAGGGACAGCTCAGTATTGCGTTCTCAGTCCTGTCCAAAAACAAATGAATTCTAAGTAGGAAATGGAAGCTTGACTTGTAATAATATAATGACATGCATGAGCACAATACCTTAGATTTAATAATCTAAGAGTGGGGGGCTGTGGAGTTCAATTGATTTTAGGGTTTATTTGTTTATCGATTTTGAAGCTTTTGAGTTTTAAGGGTTTAAGTTGTTTAAAAGTAGATTTTAATACCAATTAGAGTTATGAGTCTCGGAATGAGCTTTCGTCATATTCATCAGCTCTCGAATATGGAATTTGATCTACAAGAATCGTCGTTTTCTGATTTGAAGTTGTTTCATGGATTTTTAAGGTCCTTCGATGGAAGTTTAAGTTATTTTCGATCAAGAGTTGGGTTTGGTCAGCATTTAGAATTCAAATACTCGGATTGGAGTTTTAATGATTCCATTAGATTTAGAAGGTGTTTAGGTGTCGAAAGAGCTTCAATGTATTTTTGGGAATTTCAAGTGCATTTTAGTCTTTTTGTGCCTTAAGTTAGTTTAGTTGCGACTAATTTGATTTTGGATCAATTAGACCTCAAATCCAAATTGTGCAAGTTCCATTCAGTACAGAACGTCGAATTTAGAAGGGTAGCATATAAGATTTATGTGTACGATGTAACACCTCGTGAAATGATGAAAATACTCCTAGAATTGACCTTGCGTGTAACATGTCTTCCCTTACTCCATTTTCAAATTCGAGACCGTATTTTCGATCAGTGCAAAAAATCGAGTCAGAAAATGATCTCGACTCGATAAAAGTTAAAAAAAAATACGAATTATTTTTATCCAAGTGAGCTCAAAATAGTGGGGTTTCTGCACCCTTTTTGCGACGTGGAGTGGACGCGGAACCACACTTAAGAATTTTCTATGAAAAGTCGAGATTTCGCAAAAATGTACTAAAAAGCACTAGTGCGCGTCGTGCACTAGTGTAAGAAGTAGGAAGTTTTCATTTCTTTAGTGGGAAAGGACAAATTTGACTTTTTTCACACCCCATATCCTAAATTAAGTCAGCTTTAAGTCAATTTAAGTCCTAAAACGTTGTCTTTCATGCATTCATTCGTTCAAAACCTTTCCAAGAAACATTCAAGCGTAAAGAAAACCAAGAATTCTCTCAAAATTTTCAAGAAATTTCTTCCAAGGTACGTAAGTCCACACAAAAACTAATTTATTTTGAGAATACTTTAGAAAGCATGTGATACTTTTCATCCAACAAGTTTGAAGCCTTAGTTGAAATTGAGTTTACGTAAATCATGTAAAGCTTAGTAAAATTTCTTACGTATGTTTATATTCTTGATAACGAATGATGGTTCTTGATCCTTTAATGACTATTTAACGTATTGACTTCAAGATTTAAAGTTATACATGATTTCTTGTGAATTTTATATCGATTTTATGAATATCCATAAAGTTTATAGTTAAGATCAGTTGAAGAATTCTTTTCTTGAATCATTCTTGCACTTTAGCTGAGAAAACTATATGTTAAAGAGTATTTGAAAAGATAATAGATTTCAATCAAGTAGAAGATTTCAGTGAAGAAGCTAAGAAAAATTAAAGCTGAGCTAAGTTCCCGAAAGATAAGATTTCAAGAATCATCCTCTAAAAGTTATGATCTATATAAGAACATTTTGGGAGTAGTATAGAGCACTGATATGGGTAAGAGTAGAATAAATTACTCGAATTCATAAACTATGTAGCCAACATAGGATAGGATTGTACTACAGTACCTTCCTCTTAGCCACTGAGATGGCCCAGTTATGAGATGAATCCACTCCCTAGTTATTCGTCCCCTATCCCGGCCAAGTACCAGACGACTCTGGTAGTGTGGGCAAGACGTTGTATCACCACGAAGCTTATAGTGGTGGTTGTCGGTTAAAGAAACTCCCTAAGCTAAGAAACTAAGTTTTACTTATCAGTTTTCAGCTTGTTTTTTTAGTATACCAACCTTTATGAGTATTGCTATTTAATTGTGACTATGTTTATGTCTTTTGAAGAGCATTATGATATACCATTTAAATGTTTTGGGAATCTTACATACCGTACATACCACATACTGACTTCCTTAGGACTTGCATCATTTCATGATTCATACGCAGGTGAAAGAGTTCCTCGGCAGCTACTTCGTTGAGAACCTAATAGCTATCAACTTTGGTGAGGCCTCTTCTCGAACCGAGGCTCTATGAGTTATGTTATTTCATTTTTTAGCTTTTATTTTCAGTTTTGGATACTTGGGGCCTGTCTCAGTAGTCCATTCAGACATAATGGTAGAGGTTCCACAGACTGTGTAATAGTATTACAGTTTCTAGCTCATTCAGATATTACTTAAAAGTATTCGTATTTAGCTTAAGCGGACAGTTTTAGATCATCTTATTACTTTTATGGCTTTTTCCATTATTACTAAGTCTTCCACTGAGTAAGTAGCCAGGCTAAGTGGTACGCTTGGGGCCAGAAGTGGTTTTCGAGTGCCGGCTACGTCTAGGGTGTAGGCTCGGGGCATGACATACGAGATCTCAAATGAATTCCGAGAGCCCTTTTTGTGAATGTGTGGTCTCTTGTGAATTATTGTACAACACTGTGGTTTCCTTCTTCGTGTTCATAGTAATTTGTCATATTTCTCGAAGGTTAGGTGTTTGACTGTTGTTATTGTAACTCCCCACATGTTGAAAAGTTTGGAAGCAGAAAATTGCATAAAAATTTTGGACTGACTAGTGTCACGAACCAATCTATGGCTCGTGAATTTAACCACGGGTTGTAGGTAGCTCCGTGGTTGAGTTCCAGAAAATTGGCAAAAATTTTGGTCAATGAAAGTCATTGTACGAATGGACTTCGAGTTGTACTATAGACCACTGGTCATAAATGGGATTGTGAAATGGGCCCTGAGAAATAACAAGTTTTCCAAGTCACGAGAGAGTCTAACAAAGGGTTCTGTGATCCGTAAATGGAACTAGAATCGCATTATGGGCTCATGGTCTCAAGATGCAAATTTTAGTAGCTCAATTTTCGGGACCATGCCAAGCACAAGCAAGAGCATGAGTCATACATTGGTTTACAAGACATAAATAGTGGCTCGTGCTTGGGTTCGACAATCTTTAAATAAAGGACTTTTTGATAATTCAAATCTGTTTAACTCTTATACTATGTTGTTTTGACCCTATTAACTAACTTAATTGACTCAAACCCTGTAAAATCTATTCCTAAATCATTCTATTTCATTCACTCCCAAATTCTCAATTTTTGTCTCTCTAGGCAAGGACTCCATTGAAGTTAGGGTCTCAAGCTTTTGTTAAGGATTTCAAGGTGTATTCATCTTAATTCCTTAGGATTCTCACTTGATGTATGTAGGGCTTCATTCATGAACTAGAATCATCCATGGAGCCCAACTCAAAATTTTATTTTTCTCAAAATTTAAGCATGAATTTCTATGATGGTTTTCCATATGATGGGATTATGATTATTATACTTAATTATGCATGATTTATGAAGAATTACAAGATTTCAATGATTTTCAACTGATTTTAAGAATATAATAATTAGGGCTTTGTTGAATTGATGTAGATTCCTTTACTAGTGATTCAAATGGATAGTATGATATGGTGATGAGGGTGACCTAAGATCCTAATATTGATGAAATGATGATAAGATGAGGAGTACACCACACTATATGCAAGGTTATGTAGATTGACTATTCCTGTGATATGACATATTTCATAAAGTTATGGTGCCTATTTTATAAGCTACGAGAGTATGATTTTGATAAAGTATGATTTATGATGAAATCTATGTGTATGCATGAGCATGTATTTCGTAGGATATGACTTAGTACCGAATGAGTTTGTTTGATGGTCAAACTCCAAGGGTCCTTATATAGATCCTCAAGTCTCATAACTATGTGCCACCATAGGTTTATGATTATGTAACAACCTGTCTTAGGATGAGAAGTCTCATATCGACAAAACACAAGAGAGATACTAGGTATATAAGTAAACAAACCTTAACTACTAGTGACATGTTTTAAAGCCGTGCGAGCCTAGGCCAAAAGAGGACAATATCACTAGTGGGCTGGATCATCACAGATGGTATCAGAGTCATTCCTGTGTCAGCCTTGTCGATATGGGCTAGAGTTCAACTGATATTAGAAAAATATCAATGAGGCAGGACAAACTTCAATGTTGAGTCTAGGAAAATCCCATGCAATGAGATAAACCTCAGCGATGACGCTGAGTTTATAGGCCGGGTGTATGTAATAACTCATCTTAAGATAAGAATTCCCATATCGACAAAACACAGGAGAGATGTTGGGTATATAATTAAATAAGTCTTCCCTACTGATGACGTATTTTAAAGTCGTGTAGGCTTAGGTCCAAAGTGGACAATATCAATAGCGGGCTAGGTCATTACAAATTATGTGTTATAAGTCTTTCTAATTGATCCATATAGCTTTATGTATGTGACACTCACCATGCTAGGATAGATCTTAAAGGGTGGGGTCTTTATGTACCTGTGACTTTCACCGTGCTAGAATAGAGCTTATAGGGTGAGGGTTGAATCTACCTTTTAAAAATAGACTCCTCTTATTCACTTGATGTAAAGGGAAAAATCAAAATTCCATGTAATAGTCTGTATGATCTTATTGTCGATTATGGTCTTATTCCCTCATAAGTATGCTAAGTTATACAAGGTTTTGATGATGCTTCTATTCATGGTTTTGTACATGCATTGTTCATGCATATCTTGTCCTTATTCCATTGTTATGATTATGTATATTACTATAATGTTATGATGTTTTCTTGTTGCATGACATACCTATATACTTAGTATATTCCACGTACTAGCACATACTTTTTGCCAACATGATCTAACCATGTACCGACGAGCGACGATGACTATTCCTCATTTTCGTGGCTAGAGTTGGATTGTTCTTTAAAGATAATTGGTGAATTCCCATACTTCAGGGGAAAACCTAGTTTTGCTTATGTTTTGTTATGTTGAGAATTTAAGATTCATTTATGTTCTATCTTGAGGGTAAATTAGTAGGATGTTCTAGTTCCCACCAAGATATATGATGTAGAAGAATGAATTGGACTTATGGTGTTGTAGTTCCCCTTAAAGGGAAACTATGACTTGGTGTTGTTATGTTTTACTTACTTACTATCTTATGAGTTGATTATTTTACCTTATATATAATTATGATATGAATAATAGGCTTGGATAGGATGCCCTCGGAATTCACATTCGCCATGTCGCTACTAGGCCTTAGATTTGGGTCGTTACAATGATTGAAAGGTGGGTGTATGCATTTGTAAAAAGTCTTGAGGTTGATCGTAACACTCCTGGGCCTCAGGCCATGGTCGTTCAAAAGGATCACTAACAGCTTTTAAATTTTTCTAAAATTGGAGTTCTTTCTTATTTTCCATTTTTGACCTTTGAGAATTCTTGGTTGCAATTTTCAAGAAGTTTTTCATGATAAATTCATTGGGCAAGTGATTTTGACTTAAAATATTCATTTTTCATTACTTATTTTATTATTTCAACCATTAATTCTAGGTTTTGACCTTCAATTTTTATGGGTTTCTCTAAGAACATGAATTTTTTTGGTAAACTGATGATTATGGGCCGATTTCAACTACGTTTACACAATGGATTTCACTGTTGGTTTTCTAATACTTCAGAGAATGCAATCATATATTAATTTTGAATTTTCAATTTTTCAAATAGCTTATCAGGGAATGAATTTTTGAGCTATTTTGATTCCAATTTCTAAATATCAATGATTTGGGTGTTATTGTTCTTGTGTTCATATTATGATTTCATATGTAAAATGATTGTGTTGAATCGGAGACTAGTAGAAGGGGAAGACTCAGGTTTTGGAGTAGTTCTTGGTTAATTTGACCTATGTGAATTTCTAGTCCTTAGTTGAGAATGTAGAACATTGTATTTTCTTATTTTGTGTGTTGAAAAGTAACGATAAGTGGATATGGTGTGCTAATTATTTGATTAGATGATCTAAAAAGATAAATAAAGGTAAGAAAAAAGTAATTTTATGACATGTATCTATGTGCTTCTTGATGTGAAAGACTTGATTTATAATATTGACTCTATAATGGGAAATATACTGTGTTTGGTTGACTTGAGTGGCTTATTATTGTCGATATTATTTTTTGTCAGGAATTATGTGAACATACTTATTGGCTCCAGTTTTGAGATACTATAGGTAAGGTCACTTCGGACAGATGTTGGAGCCGAGTCCTTTATCAGTTGATGTTAGTATCGTCTTTTCTGGTGTATCTTTTTATACTGAGGTGCCTTCCAACAGATGTATTGATGTCTCTTCCGATGGGTTGATGGACTTGTTAGGTCCACAGGGTTGTAGTCTGAGTTTAGGGGATGTGGTGTCATTGGGCGTAAATGCGTCACATTATTTGACATTTCAGCGCGTCATTTTGCACTACATTTAGTTGTTATAGATTATGAATACCTCTTTTCTATGATTTAATTTATTCGTGAAGTTGGTGTTAATGATAGGCATTACTTGTGATTTATTATTGAGATACATGCTAAGCGTATTATGAAATGCTATGTTAGGCTGATTTACTTGTAGGCTGTAGTTGAGAAGGTTCGGTTGGTATGGTAGGAATACATGCACTTTTCATTACTTTACTTAATGTTTAATAGTTTACTTATTAAGTATCATGTTGTTAGATACTCACCCCTCACTTTTACACCAGTGTAGGTTGCAAGACCGGATCATCTTTACTATTTTCTTCCATCCATAGTCTAAGACTTTCTAAAAAGGCTTGAGAGGTAGGTTCTTGTCATCTCAGTGGCCTTTGAGTTTTCTTTATTATGTTTCTATTTAATTTGAGAATCAAAGGCATCAAGACTTGTATTTGTTCATTTTCACATATACTTAACAATTTGTACACGTAACACCAGATTATGAAAATCATTTTAAATTTATGGATTATTTAGTCATTTTTTTAGTCTAATCGAGCTATTGTTTCCACTTTATTACCATTTTCTTGAATTGTGATAGCTTTAGAGTGACTTGTCTTGATGGGTTAAAGTATCATCACACTCGATGTCACAACCCCACCGAGGGCCGTGACCTGTGCCCGTTAGGGACACCTACTCATACATAAACATAATCATCCCAATTACCTGAG
>JAOTQR010080181.1:0-10053 GCA_025774065.1 Solanum ossicruentum
ACACAAGTCATAATTGTTCAGATATGTTGACTAAGACTTTGCCAAAGGAGAAGCTCGTGTTTTGTCGAGAGAAGGCCGGTTTGATTTCTTACTCCATGTAGGAGTGAGGGGGAGATTTGTTACGAAATATCCCTGCTACATGGAGGGATAGCCCAATTAATTTGGGCTCTTTAAATTGGACTACTTTAAGCCTAATATTTATGTTTATTTTTTTGGCCCATTTAATTTGTCTGTGTGGAATATAAAAGAAGCAGAAAAATCAGAAAAGCAGCAAATTATAAAAATTAGAAGATGCAGAAAAACAGAAAACAACAGAGGAAATCATTTTTCGTCCATTGTGCAGGCAGCTGGTTTTCCTTCCGAATCGGAGGTCAAACGGAGTCCATTCGTCCTCAAATTTTAGTATGTTGTTCGTGACACTTCCCTCTTCAAGTACACGGAACAGTTACCCGTTTTGATGCCCGGAAGGTATTTTTCTGACTGTATTTTTTCAGACCTGCGATTTTGGATTTTTACTCCATTTTTGGTTAAATTGTTAATTGTTGTCTTGCCAATATTATTTCTTGATGATTCTATTTTCCTCTAGTGTTTACTAGAGAGGAGAACTTGTTGTATTGACTTGGTTTTGGTGATTAGTGGAAGTTTTCCGATCGTTGTTGAACGGTTCCGTGGTTTTCTCCCCAATTTGGGGTTTCCACGTAAATTGCGTGTTCACTACTTTATTTCAGCTATTTAAACTGATTTGCTGCTGCTGTGATTTTATTTGGAGTTCATTGTGCCTTTTGTCATTCATCTTGTTTATTTGGGGAAAAGATTTTATAGCGCTTCCATTGTGTTTTTGTCGTTGCTTCCCCAACACCTACGATGCCAGAAGAGGCCTTTATAGAAGCTTGCATTATATGTCGCAATATTTGCAACTGTATAGAATATTTGCAGTTAAATGGGCGAGTAAAGGTAGGATTCTTTCAATTCTTCTGTTAGTCTAATGTTCTAAAATCATTTATTTATTGCAAATTAAGTTGTTCTCTTTTTTGGAATACAACATCTGATGAATGTAGAAGTGATGTTCACCGAAGAAGAAAAACTTGACTTCTCTAAAATCATTTTGCGAGCACTTTTACCTGCTCTGGAACAAATTAGTCTGGAGGAAATGATTGAAAAGGAAATTGAGTATCAGATTCAAGGTATATAAAAGCAGGCGATTGTATGATATGATATACAATCAAGAAGTCTCTGAGTTTTGCTGCGGCTGTAATTCTTCATGAAAAAAGATTGTTTCATTTAGTAACATTTTCTTTCTTTGGGAAGAATTTCCAAATTCAGATACTATTGTACACAAAGCAGAATACGACGAGGGCAAGCGCATTAACTGGTGAGCATTCACATTTCTCTTAACACTGCAATTAGTTGATAAGTTCACCGAATAATGAAGGTCACCTGTTATTTACAGCAACAATTGTAGTGCTTTTATTGTTGACTTTCACCGGAGTTGTTCAAGCTGCTCTTACAAACTTTGCCTTGCTTGTTGCAAATAATTAAGGAATGGCAATTTGCCAGCAGATGCATCATCCGCGGTGAGGATGCAATACATTGACAGTGGTGAAGGTTGTAGCACAACTTCGGCCAAGAATGGAACTTCCGCGGGGATGACTGAAGTTGAAACAAGGGATCAAACCGAGGTGGTAATGGCATCTCATTGGAAGCTCACAAAAAATGGTGTCATTCCTTGCCCACCAAAGATATGGGAGGCTGTGGTGAAGGAATTTTAAGTTTTTGGTGTCTATTTTCTTAGAATTGGATATTCGAGTTGCTACAGAAAGCAAAAGGAATAGCTCAAAAATGTAACTTGGAATGAAAAACGCATTGATCCAAAACTGCATTGCTCCCGCTCAAAATCCAAGGTTGAAAGTAGCACTTCTGATGGCAAGCTATGTAAGGATGCTGCTCGGGATAATTCTGAATATAATTTCTTCTACCATCCAGCAGCTGCAGATGCTCAGCATGCAAATTCAAGGCGTTTTCGGATCTTTTTATCCAAGGGTGAAACAGTTATAGTAACTGATGTTCATAAAAATGTATTGGGCTTGAGCTGGGAACCGATGGTTATGTCGCGTGCTTGTTGGCAGACTAAGAAATCTACGGAAGCTATAAATCGTTTAAAGTGGTGTGAAGTTAGTGCGGTAATCTATTTTTGATGAAACTTTCTACTTGAGCACTGAGCATAAATGGAGGCTACAGAAAGAATATGGTTATCTTATTCTCTTATTATTCGCCATTTCCTTGAGCACTGAGCATAAAACGCGTCTTGTGTTCACTATAGTTTGATTTTCTTTTGCAGGCACTGAACCATGGACTTTTCTTCAAAAATTAGGTGAAGCTGTTTTCATTCCTGTTGGATGTCCGTATCAAGTTAGAAATTT
This sequence comes from Solanum ossicruentum, assembly GCA_025774065.1. Taxonomy (NCBI): domain Eukaryota; kingdom Viridiplantae; phylum Streptophyta; class Magnoliopsida; order Solanales; family Solanaceae; genus Solanum; species Solanum ossicruentum. The sequence continues at coordinate 2,421 of JAOTQR010080181.1, forward strand.
AGAGTTATGCAGTTAGTTCATCTCATTATCCGACATCATCCTATCGTCCTTTTCTATAGAAACTTTTTGCAGTACCAGAAAAGTCCAATAGCACATAGAACCATCATCTTCTCTTTTCTTTTCCAGTGATCTGTGCTTTCGATCTTTAATACTGCCTCCTTTTCAACTTGTTTGTCTTACTTTCCTTTATAGAAACATCTTTACGTTATCATGTTTGTCTTTGTTATCCGAAATCCTTTTAATCAGTCCTAAGGACGGAGGTAAAAATCAAGATTCTAGCTTGAAATGAAAAGTTGATATGATTTACAATATTAGGATCTTAACTTAGTGAACCATCAATCTAGTAAAGCTCAACTCTGTGACTTCCGGTGTGTTTGTCTTTTACAGTCCTGTATGAATGTTGTTGCTGATTTTATTTCTCCTGAAAATGTGAACGAGTGCATCCGTTTGACCGAGGAGCTTCGCAAGCTTCCCAGAAATCATGTTGCTAGGGAAGACAAGTTGGGGTATGTCTTCTTCTTTTTCTCCTTCTAATATTATTTAGTATCATCTGTAATATTAGTTTCTCGCTAAAAGCTAGCGATTGCACGTGTAAAGATTGCTAAATTCTGCCTGTGCACTTCAGGTAAAGAAAATAATTGTTCATGCAATGAGTCAAGCAGTGGATCAATTGGAGAAGACACTACTGTAAGAACTCTTTTTCTCCTGTCTCATAATGTTTTCCTGCTATCTCTTTGTGCACTGCATAAATCTTCCGTCAGCCATGGGACTTTCAATCTTGAAATGCTTCAATCTTCTGTCGAAAGAGTAAAATATGCATTTGAATAGTTGGGAACTCTGCTAGATGAATTTCAAAAGATAAATGACTATTATGTCGCACACTTCCCTTTTCAGTGCGTGACATAAATTTCATTATTTACCACAAGTTTCAACGGTGTTCGTTCTTTCTTTCTTTCTTTCTTAAACTGCGTATCATGTCAAACTATGCCGTATATACTTTAATGGCGAGATCATTATTTGTTGCTCCAAGAAACATCCAGTGATCATCCTTCTGCTCTATTTACAAATTAGTATAAAATATGGTCTAAATATGAAATCTATCATTCCATTAACAAACCTTCTTTCCCCCTTAATGAAGCTAGTTCCTGGTGGTTCACCAACTATGCAACTTGTGCTGTTTATGCAGACTAGTTCTTAGAGATCTCCGTGAGAAATCGGAAAGTCAAACAGTGTTTTCAATGTGTATTATCAGTAATTCTGATGTACAAGCTTAATTATAGTTGCAGTGAAAACATTATGCTAAGTTATTAGCTTTAAACTTAGTATGGAGTTTTTTACAGAATGGTGAAATTAATTGGATCTTTGATTTTCTTCCATTTCAAATTGAGAAGCAGAAGAAAGACGAGCAAGAACAAGAAAGTTACTGCAACAAAATCAATTGAATAGACAGACAAGTCTGGGAAGCCTATCAATTCAAGCATGTATGACTAGTTTCTAATTATCTTGTCGATAAGTAGGTTAGCAAAGTAGTAAATCAATAGATTTCACTCTTAGCTTCTCTTCCAAGAGGAATTCTAGGTATTTTGAAGCTAAAAACTTGTTTGAGAAGTATTTCGAGTGAAATAATGGTTTCATCCACAAAATTTTCAACTTTCATTTTCTTCCTTCTTTCACACTAAAAAATCTACATGGCTTAACTATATGGCTTATAATTAATTCGTACACATAATCAATTATCATTAAAATTTAAATAGATATCTTTAAATTTATTTCCCTTCTTTTTATAATAGTGTCTCGCAAAGGAAGAAATTAAAATAATTTATATAATAGTTTTAAATTAGAAAATGAGAAGCTCAATTTCATGAAGCAATGGTTTCATTCACCAAATTTTCAACTTTCTTTCTCAAGATAAATGTCATGCAAAGCTTAGGATTATATGATGATATGAATGGCAATGAGTTAGTTGAGTTTCCCTTGAGTGCTATAAAAAGCCTAGCGATCAGGTTTTGAATATTGAAATTCTTTCTCAAGTCATCACAGATAGTTCTATGAAGGTTTCGAGAGAAAAATTCACTGACAGCCATATCACAAGAAAATCTTCAAGCTTACATACATGAAAAACGGAAAAAATCGCCTAATTCCTGTTAAGTGAACCTTAAATGGAAAAAAATCCCCAAATCAGACGGACAAAAATGGAATTCTTCTCGACTTGCAAAAGTTAAAAAACACACAGAAACTCATACCACCAAAAAATCCATGTTCTAACATACATGAAAATGGAGCGACCGTCTAACTCCTATTTAATGGCCCCTTGTGAAAAGAAAGCCCCACAAATCGAGTCGAGGCTTTTAAAATTCTTCTCTAGGTCATCGCAAATGATTTTGTAAAGACTTTGAGAAAAAAATCATTGAAAATCATATCACCAAAAATTCAATGGGCTAACATACACAAAAAGTGGACAAATCACCTAATTCCTATTTAGTGGCCGCTAAGTGTAAAAAAAAGCCCTGCTGATCAAGCCAAGGCTATTGAAATTCTTTCCTAAACATCACACACGTTCTATAAAGCAATAGATAAAACATTCGCTAAAAAACATTCCACTAAAAAATTCATGGGTCAACACACAAAAAAATAGAAAAAATTGCTTAATTTATGTTGAGGGGCCCTTAACTGCTGAAAAAGCCTCACAGATACCGATATATTGCATTCTTTCCAGGTCATCACGGACGAAACTATAAAGGTTTTGTGAAAAAAATCATCAGAAATCACACCATCAAAAAATTTATGGGCTAAAAAATATGAAAAATAAAGAATGAAGAAAATTCTCTAATTCCTATTAAGTGGCCCCCTAAATGCAAAAAAAGGGCCTCGCAGATCAGGCGAGGCTATTAGAATTATTCTTCGTCAGGGCATCACCAATGATTCTATAAAGGTTTCGAGAAAAAAAATCATAAAAAACCATAACACCAAAAATTTTATGAATGACGATATGAATGTCAACGAGTTTGCTGAGTTTCCCTTAAGTGCTAACATGTGCCCATGGATTTTGATCTTCATGTTTTAATGTGTAGAAAGTGTTGTCTTCTCTAGATTATAATTTTCTTAACAACGTAAACTACTTTCATCTCCTTGATCAAGCTTTACCTGGAAAACATGAAACTCATAATTTTTCTTAGCTCCTTCACTATTTTCTCGCTATTATGCAATCTATATATACAGTTCTATGCATACTTTACCATATTAGAAATGGAGTAAAACATTCGATTATACCAATACTACTCTATGTTATATAATAATTATAACTACAATTTTAAACTTGCTCTAATTTAATATTTTTTGGATCATTTCTTAGGAAAATTTTAAAAGTAATTGTGAGCTTTCACCAAAAACCAGCAACAAGAAAACTTAAAGGTACATAAATACTATATTGCACCTAAATTTTGTAATTCAGCAAGATATTGGTGATTGTCTCATTGTCTTCTTGTGCATACCAAGTAAAAAATGCATCGCTTTTACTAACATTGTATGATATGCATAATTATGAAATGTATGTCATTGTTTGTATTGAAGAAATTTTGGTTCCTAACCATATAACAACCAAACAAAACTCATTTCCAATAACTTATATCGTATGAAGTGTGGCCATGTAGACTTTTCATGAACATCTGTATATATCGATATATCTAAAGAATCACGTGCTATACTTTTTAGTTATAAAAAAGTGTAATCAACCATAATTAGAACATGTCTGAGGCTTTACAACTTAATTAGTATAAGAATTTGAGAAAATATGTGTTTTTCTTCAAAAAAACATGAATAAACCATAGCTTAAATGTCTAAATGAAATTTACCAAACATCAAAATGGTTCCCGATTAAAGTAGGCCCCATATAAAAAGAAGACAATAAAGGAAAGAAAAACAAAAGGAAGACCAAAAAAAAAACAAGAAACGTTTGTAGAGTTTTTCATTTCATACATTACCCTCTATCGCTCTGTGTTCTTTCTTTTCTTGTGCTCACTACTTTACTGTTTACTTTGATTTTTTTGCTAGATCTCCGGTGACCGGAAAATTGATCGGCGTCGGAAAACAAGTAGAGTCATAATCAGGGTCGAGGTATATTTACTTCTTTCTCCTTAATTTTGTCTTTTGATCATTCATTTTTTTCTGAATTTTCTGCGTTTTTGATTGAAGATTATTTTTTCTGTGATTTTGGAGTTGGTGGAATGTTTGCCTGCTTGGTTTTCTGGTTAAAGTTTGGAGCATTTTAGCTTATGGAAGTTCAAAATGGAGATGAAAATGGTGACCCTTTTGTTCTACTTGGAATTGAACACCCCAATCATTCCATGAACGATAGAAAAATGTAGGGGTGAATGTTGAAATTCATGAACCACCTTTAATTCTAGCAGCAAAAGGGTCAAAACTATATGTCCTCCAAACATATTCGAAAACCTGTTGTGATCATAGAGGTCAGCAGTAGTGAGGGAGAAGAAGAACACGTTGATGATTCAGAAAACAAAAAGAGGAAGAAAACAAGATGCGGAGAAAGCAGCAGGACGAGAGCAGACTCAAGAACATGTCATCAGTGCAAGAGGAATGACAAAGACACAGTGGGTGTTGTTCTAAATGTCAAGGTAAAAGATTTTGTATTCATTGTATCACTCGATGGTAAGACTAAAGATGCCGATCTAGAACTTTTTTTGGGTCAAAGATAGACAATTTTGATTGAGTTTTGGGGGGGGAGTGATTTTTTTTTCTTCTTTGATTGAGGTTGTTAAGCCCAATCCTTTTCTATTTGTCCTCTCTTTTAGGTACCCTGGGATGCGAGAAGAGGCCTTTCTAGAAGCTTGCGCTGTATGTCTCGATATTTGCAACTGCATAGAATGTGTACGGTTAAATGGGCGAGTGAACGGAGGATTCTTTCATTTCTTCTCTTGGTCTAATGCTCTAAGATTATTTATTTATTGCAAATTAATTTGTAATCTTTTTTGGAATACATCATCTGATGAATGTAGAAGTGAAGTTCAGCGACAAAGAAAAGTTCGACTTCTGTAAGTATATTTTGGGAGCACTTTTGCCTGCTTTGGAACAAATTAATCTAGAGCAAACTATAGAAAAACAGATTTAATATCAGATTCAATAGTGTCTTCATGAAAAAAGATTGTTTCATTTAGTAACGTTTTCTTTCTTGGGCAGCATTTCCAAATTCAGATGCTATTGTACACAAAGCAGAATACAGGAGGACAAGCGCATTAACTGGTGAGCGGCTGCCGCGTCATGGTGCCGAATTTTCGTGTTTTTTACCTCAATATGGCCATCTCAATCTTGCCATAAGACTTCCTGATAACTGCACGAAGCCAGATTTGGGGCCTAAGGCATACATTTCTTATGGTTTTCCTAAGGAGCTTGAACGTGGAGACTCAGTCACCAAACTACACTATGCTGTGACTGATACAGTATGTTTGGCTCCTTATGTAGTGTAACATGCTGCTGGTACTGTAGATGCCTAGGTACTCGAAATATATTAATGTGCACTCTAATCTTCTCGGGGCATTTCAAATGAAGATACATTGAGAAACTTATGAAAAAGGTGCATGCTCAAGGTCTTATTTTTCTTTTAAACTGTGCGTGTTTTAGGTCCACGTATTGATGCACACTCAAGCAGGGATCCCAAGGGTTGAAAAGTTTTTTTGCCATTGAGAAGTTGAAACAGATTGACAAAGCACAGTATCAGAGGGAAACTGTAGCTGATTCTAATCACTAATGTAAAGGGAAAGTTTGTCGCGAAAGGAATGAACATTTCTCAGGAGAAGCAGAAACATGATGGTTTGAAAGTTGAAGACGGTGAAGAATACCAGTCCAGAGAAGATGGTAGTTCTCTTTTATGGCCGGATAAGTCTCCAGGATTTGAAGAAGCATATGGCAGTGCTCTATGGGATGTCTTTAGGAGGCAAAATGTTCCTATATTGGAGGAATTTCTCAGGAAGAACTTCAGGGAATTTAGGGACATATATGGCTCACCGTTAATGCAGGTAAAGATAAGCGGGCATCTTTCTAAAGTAATTTTATAGTACTTCAGCTCAGTTGATAGATATTTAATATGGTTTTTTTTTATCTTTTATAGTTCACAAATTACATCTCTGCATTAAACTCGAATATGTTTCAACTGATATCCTTATTGATCAATTAAAGAATATATTGATTAAACTCGAATATTTTTTCCATTACAGGTTGTTCATCCCATTTTTCATGAAACTTTCTACTTGAGCACTGAGCATACATGGAGGCTACAGAAAGAATATGGTCATCTTATTCTCTTATTCGTTTCCATTTCCTTGAGCACTGAGCATAAAACACGTCTTGTGTTCACTATACATTGATTTTCTTTTTCAGGCATAGAACAATGGACTTTTCTTCAGAAATTAGGTGAAGTTGTTTTTGTTCCTGCTGGATGTCCTTATCAAGTTAGAAATTTAGAGGTATGCAGTTAGTTCATCTCGTTATCTGATGCCATCCTATCGTCCTTTTTTTTTTATAGAAATGTGTGCTTTAGATCTCTGCCGTAGTCTTTAATACTGCCTCCTTTTCAACTTGTTTGTCTCACTTTCCTTTAATGAAACATCTTTACATTATCATGTTTGTCTTTGTTGTGAAATCTTTTTAATCAGTCCTAAGGACGGAGGTAAAAATCAAAATTCTTGCTTGAAATGAAGCATTGATATGATTTACAATAGTAGGATCTTAACTTAGTGAACCATAAATCTCGTACTTCTGAAAGCTCAACTCGATAACTTCTGGTGTGTTCGTCTTTTACAGTACTATATGAATGTTGCTGCTGATTTTATTTCTCCTGAAAATGTGAACGAGTGCATCCGTTTGACCGAGGAGCTTCGCAATCTTCCCAGAAATCATGTTGCTAGGGAAGATAAGTTGGTGGTATGTCTTCTTCTTTTTCTCCTTCTAATATTATTTAGTATCATCCGTAATATTAGTTTTGCACTAAAAAACAGCATTTGCAGGTGTAAAGATTGCTAAATTCTGCCTGTACACTTCAGGTAAAGTAAATAGTTGTTCATGCAATGAGTCGAGCAGTGGGCCAATTGGAGAAGACACTATTGTAAGAATTCTTTTTCTCCTGTCTCATAACTTTTTCCTGTTATATCTTTGTGCACTGCATAAATCTTCCGTCAGCCATGGGACCTTTATCATTCTGGTATTTTCAATATTGAAATGCTTCAATCTTCTGTGGAAACAGTAAAAGATAAATGCCTACTTCATTTATGTAGCGGACTTTTTTTTTAGTCTATGCCGAAAAGAATGATACCATTCTATAGTCAGAGACCATTCAACTTTAAAATTCTCATTTTACTCCTAAGGAGATATTTATAGCCATATAATTTCTTCTTTCTTTCTTTCTTAAACAATGCCATTGCTTCTAAATTCCCTTGTTTATGTTCACTTCACGTTTCTCTCTTTTTCTTTCCTTCAGTGGATGCAAATAGGAACCCTGAAGCATGCACTGGTGCGGGATTATGCTTATCACGTTCGATCAGCAAAATTATAAATGTGAGCCACAGTCCCCACAGCTTTCATTTCTAAGACGAAATTCATTATTTGGCTTGTTTTGTTTTTTTCA